>CM047805.1:182974431-183177872 GCA_026214975.1 Gentiana macrophylla | reverse complement strand
CGTAACGATCCAAAGAAGGCTCATTGTGGCTTGACCAAGCAAAGCTTCCTCCGGTTGGTTTTGGTTGGCAAGAGAGTAGTGCAGCTTGGTCTATCTCCGGGCGCCTTTAGCCGCCAGCTTGGGGTCCTTTTTCCAAGATTTTTGGTGGTACCATCGTATTCCTTGATCAAATCGTGAACAAAAAGAGGCCTCCTTCTAGCGCCAGCTGATGATGTTGAAATCACCTATAGGTCCGAATAACCTCTAAGACGATTCAAACAAGAACAAAGACAAATTGGGATCGAGATTTGTGTAAAATTAAGACTCGAGCTCGAGAGATAGTTTCCCAAGTTGCCTACGTATCCAATAGTTTGATTGAATCAAGTCATTCGTAGCCTCAGGGTTGTTTATATAGTGGAGGCGCCTCACCTCTTTTCTTGTCAAACAAGTCGTAATCCTTAAACCCTAAGGATCATCACGATTTATCTCTAAAGAAAAGATAATTATGATTAAATTCGAATCACGAGATCTCCCCTGGTAATCCAGTGATTCTCCTATAATATGTGCACATATGCGGATTATTGTACAAGGAAAGAGCCGGGCTGGTTGATATCCTCCTCAGTCGTTCTCGACTGAGCCGCTGGCCCTATCCTCAGACTAGTTTAACCGCCTCGCAAAGGCGTAGTCAGAAGCGAGATGGATGCACCTCCTCCGGTGTGGTCTCATCGGCACTGGGCTCCCGCCCTAAAAGATTTCCTCTTATCTTTCTCTCTCAATCTTGGGATGTTATAAGAGTTGACACGTGGGCCAGTGTCTATTTTCACCATCGCCGTGGGTAATTGCCGGAGTTTGTCTCTCTCTTTAATCACGCCGATAAGATCGATTGACCGCTTTTGGAGTGTGATGATTCCGAAGTTTATTATTGGCAAGACGGAGCCAGTGATTAAAATTTTGGGCGGGCTAATGGACTATTTCCGTCTCGTCGGGTGGTCGATTAAGAAAATTTGACGGATCGAATCAATCACATTGAATTTTTAGTGATGTTTTTTGCCCGTGGGCTTAGCCTCTAAAGTACTACATACCGCCCTGATTATCGGGTCTCTAGCTAATCGAGTCGATCTCGGCTTGGCCGGACTTTCTTTGGTGTTTCGATGAGGTATCTTGCTTCGTGATGTCGCTTGATGACTCCATCACACCGCCGACGAACGACCAGGTGCGGCCTGGCGACGGAGGTTATTGTATCGCTTGTTAGTTTGTCGGGTCTCTTTATGTCCAAGATTGATAGTACCCGGTTTATTGCCGGCATATGGTCTTTGTTTCCCAAACCAGCCCTACCGCTTAGTCGTGATTGGGAGTAATGGTTACCCTTTGTTATGTCTTTTTCCTCTTTAGATTTTATTTCTATCCGGATAGTCACGCTTTTAATCCCCGGCAAAGGGTCCAAAGCGAGTCCTGGCGTGTCTGGGGGTGTTGTTTGTTCTTCCGCTTAGCCGTACTTCTCCGTGTTAGTTCAAGGTTAATAATAGGAAATTTTATAATACAACTATTGTATAAAGGTTGTATCAAGTGACACATATTACAACCATTCATTTATAACATCTCACATACGATAGAAATGTATAATGTTAAAGAGAGTGAAAATGAATATATGTTAATAATTCCTACAATCAAGTACAACTCTCCTACAACCATAATAACTATAAAATCTATCGTTAATAATAATAATAATAATAATAATAATATTTCTTTCGTTGCGGAAAAAAAGATATGTTGTACTCCCTCCGTTCCTACTATTTAATTGTCGTTGTTGCAAAAACACACATATTAAGTAGAGTAGTTAATGTTTGACTTAACATCAAATTGATAATAACACTACTTGAATAATTCATTTGATGAGAAATAAAAAGGAATATCGAAAATTGAGTGGTCAAGCCAAGCAAATTTACTTTCCGATCGAAGGAATCATCCTTTCTACGAGGTAAATCTTTTGCTCGCTAGGCTGAGGATAGAAAGTTTAAAATTGCCTCGGTAGGACATGTATTTCTATTACTATGAAATTCATAAACGAAGTAGTTAAGAACGGGAAGACCTAGGATGTATAAGATCATAACACGAGTCCTTTGCAGATTTGGATTCATATATTCCCCCACAAATACAAATTCTATATACACCAAAAAGGGAAAGAGGATCTCAAGAAGGTCAAATTAAAATAAGAGGACCCTTCTTCCGACATCGAAGAACTCTTCAAAAATCCTGCCTGCTCAAATTTCCTAACCGGTCTTTTTGTTCAAACAAAAACAATTTTAATTTGAAATTAAATAGATTCTAGATAAATAAGAATGATTTATCTGATTAGGAAAATAGCTTAGTATTCTATAAAATTAGAAAATTAGAAAGCAGAATACAAAATATTCAAGCAAGAATATGGATCCTCTCAAAACGGATCAAATTGCACTTCACGCTCCAATTTTTTTATGATTTAATGACTCCTTCTTGGGCGAAACGGAGGATATCTCGATTGAGGAGAGAACGGGCATATATTCTCAACGGAACGCCGCTTGCTTGGGTTGTATATTTTTCAACCTACTCCCTATACGTAAATCAAGAGCTGCCAGCCAGCCTACAAAGTAAGAACTCAAGAGAATATAAACTAAGGATATACAAACCGTAACCAACCCCAACTAAAAAGTAAAAAATTGATTGGGAAGTAATACGCACTTTTAAAGTTGCTCCTGCTACTCAAATTGGTGAGCCCCGAAGATTGCACGCTGCGGCAATGTAGAGTAACTCCATTACCTTCTGGGTGGAATTGCCACAACATGTGCATTCTTCTTAGCAAGAATTATTGCAAAGGAGGAAATTGGCTTGCAGAATTAATGTAATGTTGTTTTCAATCTCACATCCCTTAATAAATAAGGATAGATGTGGAAAAGTACATTGAATAATGGTTTAGAAATGTACTATAACATATAAAAATAAAATTTTATTTTTGACAATTACGACAGTTAAATAAAACTGGAAGAGTAATTTTTATTATTAGATTAATAAAATTTGCTGATGTCAAATATAACGACATTGGAGGCAATCTGTTTGAAGCCAAATTGATTGGTTTTGCCTCTTCTTTATATTAGAAATGTGTGGCTTTGGAGTGTAGTATAATTATTAATTAAATTTATCTTTCTAACAAATTGTTTACTAATTGAATCATTTAGCATTGTTTGTATGCCTGGACCAAAAAATAATGATCTAAGACACAATCATTCGGGCACAACGAATAATGCAACATGCATTTATATAATTTATTATAATTGTCTACATTATAATCAATTATGCAAATATATATTACGTTACTTAATATTATCAACGATTATGGTCTCGCATTTATTATTTCTGATAAAATAATTGAACAAATATAATAGGAAAAAAAAACACCTAAAGAGATCATTTGGTGGTTCAACTGTTCTAAGGAAGTTTCGTGACAGTTAGGATGAAGGGGCCAATGCCTTTTAGAGAGCTTACATAATTCTTTAATTAATTATATTTATAAATTTCTCGTTTATACTACATCCGCTTCATAAAAAACGCCAACTTTTATCGGCAGATTACATTTAAAAACTCAATTAATATATTATGTTTTGTACTTCTTTCTCCGCTCCAAATTATCTTATGAATCGCTAAAATCACGCACATTAATAAAAAGTGGGTTAATTAAATGACTATAAAATCATTTGATATAATTAATGCGACATTCTTTTTTATCTATCTATTGCAATAAATAAGGATAAAGTTGAAAAAGATCATAAATGCGGATGGAATTGAAATGAATCGCTGATAAAAATTAACAAATGATTTTGATAATCGACTCGATAAATCGGAATCTTATGAGATATTGAGATATTTACCATTCACTTCATAATAAATATACTAATTGGGATATGAAATTAGTGCAATAAATAAATGTTGGATTAAGAATAACTTAGGAATAAAAGCATTAAATGATGCATTGGTATTAAAGTGACACTTTTATATGGCAATTTTTTTAAAACGTTAAGACTTTTACGACGGACGTAGATATTTTTCCGAATAATTTATTAATTATTACTTGAGTTGATGTCGATCCGACTATATTTCATAAAAATTATATAAATTCTACAATAAAAATAAAAAACATTGAGCTTATGAGCTGAGCCAATTTAACAAGTAGTGTTTTGAATTTGTATAGCTCGATCAAACTCGAGGAGCATCTAGTCTGAGATTTTAATATACTCTAGCACTTCAGCCTTGTAGATTATCAACTTGATTCGGGCTTGTGTTGTTGAAAATATGTTTAACACTTTAATAACCACAAATCACAATCATGTGTATGTTCCATGTTTTAAATTTTTTTTTTTCAATTATTGTTAATTTTGATGTGTTAAAGAATAAAGATAAAAGGAAAACAATTAAAAAGGTTTATCATAAGTTTGTGTATCCAAAGAAAGGACAAAACACACAAAGGGGTAAGCTTGGAATTAAAAGAAATATAGTAGACGGTCAAACATAGAAAAGCATGAGACTGAGAAAGTAGTAGTAGTACGTGCATGTGGTGCTTAGCAAATATTCACATGGCATGTTTATATATATCATGTGTTCAGGTGTGAATTAAAGAAGCTGCCGGCAAATATTAGATATATATCATATCCTGTAGTAGGGCGGATGCAAAGAGTTTTATTTGGGATTCAAGCGAACCGGTTAAAAGTATAAAAAAAAAAATTGATATTATAGCTTATAGCGCCATCGTTGTAGAATTAATGTATCATTTGTGACACTTCAAATCTTATTTAATTATAAGACATTCTAATTTTAAGAAAAAACTTATTTAGCTATAAAAGACATTCTAATTTCAATGATAAAGCAAGAAAAAAAAAAAGATGAAAAAAAAAAAAAGAAGAAGAAGAAGAAGTTTCTGTAGATTGAAATTGATGTTTGTTGTTTTGCTTTTTTTTTTAAAAATTTAAATTCACCATATTTTTAAAGCCGTTATATATTTCGATCTAAAACTCTGATCGCCAAAATTTAAAGGATACTGTTTGACGTCTCCGATGAAATGACATCGATAACTTACGCATCGATGTCTGACGCAAATGACATCATTTACTTACGCAATGACATTGATGCTCAATACAAGGACATTGATGACTTACGACATCAATGCCCTCACGCAGTGACATCACGATCGATGTAGGACATCACGTCCGACGCAGCCGATATCATGAACGATGCAGGACATTAAGCTAAACAAGATCGCCAAATGATTCAAGATCGTGTTAAAGAATCGAGGATTCCACAATGAATCCACTATCGTGAGGCACAAACAACGCCAGCGCCATTACAAGAGTCATAAAGGAAGAGTCTTTGTAGTTTCACCAAACTTGTACTTCTATCCATATTAAAAGCTAAACATTTGGAGAAATGCAAAACAAGAGCAGAAATGATCGATGCGCTTTAGCAGTTGTTTTATGAATGACATTGATGTCTCACGCAGTGATATCGACGACTTACGCAAATGATATCGACTTACTTTACGCAGCGACATCGATGTTCTAATGCAGGACATTGATGACTTATGCAAATGACATCAGATGTCTCAAGCAAATGACATCGATAATCAGATTTACAATTAGATAATCGATTTAATGATATTTGATGCCACCGCGATATACAACTCTGATACACACATTTGATAACTTTGTAAAGTAACTTTATTTCTTTGTTATCTTTAAATATTTGATTGATGTTGATTTATTTGATTAGTGTTGGTTTAAATTTACGATAACTTTGTAAAATAACCAGATTTCTTTTGTTTTTTTTTGGTTTAAATGCATATTTTTACAACCAAATGTATGCATAAATTGTTACAATAACACGCCATCGCATAAATCGTTACAATAACACGCCAAGCATAATTTGATACAATAAGACATCACCGCATGATCGTTACAATAAGCGTCATCGCATAAATCGCTACAACGAGACGCTATCAGATAAATCGCTACAACGAGATTTCACCGATCAAGGTTGTCAATGGATCTCGCGCCAATACATCATGGTAGCTAATGAATCGCAGCGTGGTGAATGCATCGGGTGGTTAATGGATCCCGGTGGCCAATGCATCCGGTAATGTGGTCAACGCACGACGCGATCAATACGCCACGCCGATTTTTATGAAGAAAAAATTGATTTTATGAAATTTATTTGAAAAATATTAATTTGATTTTAGAATAAAGAAGACGAAAAATACGAATTTTAAATAAAAATTACATGATGATCCGAAGCACTTTGAACGCTTTTCTTTTTTTTTTTTTTTTTTTTTTCCTCCTTCATTTTTTTTTTTCCTTCTTCTTCTTTATCTACTAAAATTGTAACGTTTCTATAACTAAATGTTTTCTTCTTAAAATTAACGCCCTTATAACTAAATAAGATTTCTGATCGTCTCCGTTACTCCCTAATAAGATTTAAAATCAGTCTTTTAAATAATTTGTCCATTCAAAAACACTACCTTTTAAAAGATTTTTAGATTGATAGCATTTTGTAAAAGAGTAATGTTGAGTGTGTAAACACTACCATACGATACTTTACATAATAATGAGTTGTCTCTATTAACACTTTATACGTATCACTATATCAGGGGCGGACCTGCCTTCATTTGGTCACTAAGATTCGGAGAGAAAAAAAGATTCGAAAAATATTTTTTTATATTTATTGTAGTTTCGTGACTAAAATATAAAACATAATTAATGTCTTTCCGATATTCGAATTTATTACAGGAGGCATGGTCCTTTTGCATCTTCGTATGAAATATGTAAAATATGTATACTGGTTATTATTTAATATTAAAAATAATAGTAATATCTTATAAGATTATAAATTCACGACATTTTTAATTTATATCACTACTACTTATTCTAGATTTTTTTTTTTTTTTGATCTAACTTAGAAAAATTATCTACAACGCTTAACTTAGAGAAAGTACGTAAATCGGAAAATCGCGCAAGGCGACATTCGACTTCAGAATCGCGCCATGGTTTTTCCGACATCAAAATCGCGAAACGTAGCGCCTTCACGCTTAAACGTAGCGAATCAGACGCTTAAACGCAGATAAATATGAATACTGAAACCCCTAATTTTTTAAATAACCCACGCTTAAACGTAGGTTATTTCAATAAATTAGAAAGTTGCAATAAATGTATATTTCACGCAGTAAACGTAGTGCTTAACGCATTTATCTACGCTTCAACGATGTTTTCTATGTTTACAAAGCAATTATCTACGCTTGGGCTGTAGATAAAGAATTAACGCTGTTGTAAGCGACTTGCTCAATATACACCACAAGACGGGCTATTTTTCTCATTCCTTCGTAGTCTTGCATGTTAATATACATTATCTAACCACTTTTTCATCTTTCAAGTCCATTTCTTCATCTTTCAAGTCCATGTCTTCATCATTCAAGTACTCAAATGGGTAAGTTTTTGCTATTTAATTTGTCTTAATTCAAGTGCTCAATGTGATTATGGTATTTATGCTAGTAATGAAATGTACTTAAACTAAATGTGTGTTTTTAGTAGGTTGTTTATGTAATGTTTATACATTTAAGTAGTGTGTTTAAGTCTTTTTCTTAATTAGTGTTATTGTTTAGTGGTTTAATTAATATGGTTTAGTGGTAAGTAATGACATGTATTCAACCTAAATGTGTGTTTTAAGTAGTAATTATGTTATTTATATTGTAGTAATGATATGTATTTAACCTAAATGTGTGTTTTTAGTAGGTTGTTTATGTAATGTTTATACATCTAAGTAGTGTGTTTAAGTCTTTGGTATTGTTCGATTGTACTAAACTTTGCTATTGTTGATTTGGTATTGTAGTTTTGAGAAGTTGGGAAATTTGTTGTTGGTAGTAATGGAATTGTCCGTATTGATGGTTTGATCTTGCATAAGCGGTGTTGTTCCTACCCAAAATGGTATCAAAATGGCCTGCTTTCGAGACCATTGTTATTGAAATATTGATCACACTTAAACTTAGAGTGAAAGAGTTTTAAGTGTTAAAAGTCTTAGTTTCCTTGTTTGAAACATCTTAAAAGGGAAAATAGTCTTTGTTTCCTTATTGGGGTTTAATTAGTAGGTTTTCGTGTAAGTATATTTTGTTTTCTATTTGTGATAAATTTGCTTAGTAGGGTTTTGAATTATTATATTGAATGTCTATAATGACTTGAATTGTTTTTAAAAAAACAGATAATCGCAACTCTATGATTGTTGTCTCGCTCAACGGAGAATTTACGACGATCCTCTCTATAACCGTGAAATCATGTAAATGGATCGATGTTCTCATTATTTGTCCGAAAGAACATAAGATTGAATGTGTTGTTGATAAATTGCATGTAGGCTTGGTATTGACCGGTCTGCGTTTCAAAGCTTGGCGAAAAGCTTTGTTTACTTATGCTAAGTGTGGGAATATACCACCCGATGATATCTTAGACGACGAGACACTAAATGGTTACATCGGCGCCTCCGACAAGAAAATGTGATTTTTTGCGTGAATGCTACACCAGCGAGGCAAACAATGAACCGATATTTGAGGATGATGGCATTGATTTAAATCAAGATTGCAATGCCCCGGATGATAACAATAATTCGGATTATAGTCTTGGTAATTTCCTTCTCCAAAGACAAGAACTTGCTACAGATCCAAATTTTAATCCATTCGAGCAATAGTATGGATGTAGTGGGTTTGAAAACCATGTTCCTACACAAAGGCTTGGTGAAGCTTCGACCAACAGCTCGGCAGGAACCAATGTACTAAGTCATAATCTTTCAAATCAACCTTCAAGTAGTCATGTTCGTGTTGAAATGGTTGGTGAATACACCGCCCGCTTGAATTCGGTCCTCCAAGTTATAATGTTATAAATAGCCATTCGCATAATCCGCTTCATTATCCTCCTAACCAACCTTCAAGTAGTCGTGGCTCAACCTATCCAACAGCCATATAATTTGTTTGGTGGATCACCACTAGTTTTTTGGCTTCTCCGCTTGCACCTCATATTCAAACCGATCAAACGGGCAGTGATGACAACAATAATCGTGGTGCCAATGCTGTGGCTAGTTTACGAGAAGATTATTCATGAGGATTCCCACATTTGAAGATGATGATTTACCGCGGTGTCTATCTACCGGTACGTTACATATGAATGACGTGAACGAATTGTTCTTTGGGAAGCAATATGATTCGAAAGAAGATTTTAATTTGAAAATAAAATCGCATGCGTTGCCAATAATTTTCGATGAGATTGGGTAGGTCGGACACACGCTGTTTGTATTACACATGTCTAAACGATACATGCAAATGGCATGTAAGGGCTAAAAGTGGTGAAGACAAATACAACACATACATTTGAGATCACAACATTGAATGACGTGCATACTTGTGCCTCTCGTAACGCGGATAATGACAATCGACAAGCAACACCTATTGTTATCATGAGTCCGCTAAGTCGTAAAATGGAAGAACTCGGCAATGAGTATAAACCCGCATATATTATGAGGACATGCTCACAACTTACAAAGCAGGCAGCTGACTTATGACCAAGTATACCGAGCTCACGAGATGACGAGAATGTCGTGGTTAGAGGTTCACCGACGGAGTGTTACAACGCGATACCCTCGCACTGTGGATGGTGCGTGAGGCCAATGGCGGACCTATGTTGACTTTCACCTTGATAATCCGGGAAGGTTCGGTAGTTGTTTCATGGCTTTGGGAGCAAGTCGTCGTGGTTTCAAGTATTGTCGACCTATTTTGTGTGTGGACGCCACTCATCTAAAAACCCGCTTCTCAGTGGCAACTATTTGTTTCGCTTGTTGTAGATGCCGGTGACCACCTATTCCCCTCGTAGTCAGCCGGTATTGGCCGAAAAAGAATGCAACGATTCACGGGGTATTTCACGAGACAATCGAGGGTGGCTATCAAGGTATCCATGCTGAAAATTTGAGCTTTATATCCGATGCATACAAGGCTATTAGAAATGCGGTTGGTCGTATTTCCCAATGCATATCACGGTGTTTGCTATCATCATTTAAAGGGCAATCTAACAAAAAATGGAAGGATTACGGTTTTTGTGAAGACACATTCTATCAAACAAATTTATGCATTCTCGGAGGCCGAATTTCTCCGAAGTACGCCTAATCAAGGCACAATGTCTTGGTGCATATTTAAAACTAGAAGAAATAGGTGTTGAACGCGGGGCGATGCCAAATTTCCCGGAAAAGATACGCCTTAATGACAAACAATTACGCTGGAAGTTTCAATCTGTATGGCGATTAGAGGAGCTCGCCGTTGGCCTGCTCTTAGCCTCTTGAATTCATTGAGCTACACCGCAGAGATGATATAATGATAGATTTACGTGAGGCGCTTGATTGTGCGATCGTGTTAGCACCGGAGATCGATAAAATAGTGGCATCAAATATTACCGCTAGAAGGAAGTTCGTGGTTAATCCTATTAACCCCAAATGAGTTTGAGGTTCATGGAAATAACTTGCATCACGGGACGGTAAATCTACGGTAGAGGAAGTGTTATTGTGGTTATTTTGAGAAAATGGAAATACCATGTACGCATGCTATAACAAATGTACCGCACAACACGCAGAATTAGTCCACCCGAACTCGCTCACGGTATTATAGAGTCGAATGTTTCAAGGAGCTTTACATGGGTAGCATATATCCGGCCTCCTAACGGGGATGATTGGGATGTTCCGGAGGCGGTAAGAAACATGAAAGTCGGAGTGCCTAATACGAGATATGCTACCATGTCAAGTGGAGCTCCAAGAAAAGGTAGAATTAATACCACTAGAATCCCTTCCGAATGGGAACGCCCAGCCATCGTAATGTATGTACTAACCGCAAACATCCAGACATATAAGAGCTAGTTGCACGCAACACCGGTAGAAGTCATTGATTTTTGTTATGGTGGTATTAGAATGGATCGTTATTGTGTAACGATTAATAGAATTTAGTATTAATTTAATAATGGATTGTAGTAATGATTGTATTCGGTTATTAATCGTAATCAAGTTTGTCTTGTATTACACTACCTCTGTAAAACTAACAAGAATTATTACGGGCTTACACACAATAAAAAGAGTAATGATACAGGCTTACAAACATAAAAACAAAGAGTAATGATACATTGAGATAACAATAAGATGACGCTTAAATAAACTAAGGGTGATCATTAAATAGATAGATGACGCCTAAATAAATGATCTTCAATATTTAGTAATCACCACATTAAACACGACGTGATTTTCTATAGGTTGATCAATGAATTCAAAGTCGCATACATCTCCCGTGATTATGTCATTGTCCAGAATGAAACCATTCAACCCGCTTTAAACGAACTTTTTGATTTACCATATAGTCAATTCTAGCAGCCATGATTCCCCTGGTGGCACCGCAGCTCCACGGTCTTGTTTCGCAACATGTCGCTTGTTCTCGCAAATGCCTTTGGAATACTCTACAAATCACAAACAAATTTAAATATCGCTTTCAAAATGGGAAAAATATCAAACAAGAAAACAACTAAAAATATATAAAATATCTCACCACATAATAACAACTATGTGAAAATACCCGGCTTAAGGCCATTGCCTCTAAAATGGGGATTTTGGTTACTCGCACCAGATTATCATCTCATCATCTTCTTCACACTCGGACTCAGAAAAAGTCTTCTCACAAGAAGTGTGATCATAAACAAGAGTGTCAAAAGTGAAATCTCCCCTGTGTTCAAACACTATAAACTCCCTCTCATTCAAGTAATGAGCCGCCACATACTCCTCCCAACCTTCCCCAAAGAAACGAAGAATTCCATTGTCTGTGGCTCCAACCCTCACTTCCCATGTCCCTAATCGGCTTTTGAGAACGGCCCTTTCTAGGTTTCTCAGTGTCGCTCAACCTATTAACGATGTTTGAGGTAGTGTCTATGAAAAAAAGAAACATTTCACGCTTGTTTGATCATAATACAAGTGATATAAAAGTAAGTAAATTAATAAATGACATACCAAACTTCTTAAAACCGCCATCAAGAACTTTAAAGAAACGATCATTATCCATTTGCTTCAATGTAGATTATAAATTGAAAGGTGAAGAAGTGGTTCTCTTTACACTACTTAAAAGAGTTAGTTTGAAGAAATGAGAGAAATGGCTCGTACTTGTACAAGAACAATAATTGCCATGTACCACACTAGTACTTGCATTACCTACGCTTGACGTAGATAATGTTGCATTACCTCATTTGGACGTAGAGAATGTTGCATTCCCACGCTTGAACGTAGATAATGTCGCATTATTCACGCTTGGACGTATGTTATCTACATGTAAACGCAGAGAATGTTGCAGCCATAAATTTCGACTAGTTTCTCTATGTTCCGACGTAGAGAATGTAGCATTCCCTACGTTTGGACGTACATTCTCTACGTTTGGACGTAGAGGAATTCAAATTGGATGTTGCAGTTTAAGTTGAGTTGTTTTTTAAACAAATTGAATACTCATCAAAACAACATACACCCAAAATATAAATGGCTACCAACATACAACAAAATACCAAAATATAACATACACCAATTAATAACAACCATTTGTCAAAACAACATACACAAAAATACCTATATATCTACTATTTGATTAAATAGTCAGTACACAAAGAATCTTTCTTAGCAACGGCATATTGTCATTATGGATCGTAGAAAAGTTTTCCTGTGCATCAAATGCTCAATGAACTTGACCGTATACCCCACAAATACCCTCAGATAATATGAATAGTGTAAGAATAGTATAAACTGATAATATAATAAATAGTTTGAAGTTTATAACACTTACGGAATTGGCATTTGTGGTATGAATTCAGGTTTTACTATTCTGACATCAAAAAGAGGCTTCGCTGGATCAACCATTTGTGGGAGTTGACGAGACGCAGCATCCATCTCCAACACTCTCCTAAACGAAACACCCCACGCTTTGATGTTTTTCTTCACATCATCCTTATACGGGTCGCCTCCGATGCATAATCCCACACCCTAATCTTCCATTCAGAATACACACTTCGACAAATGCCTCAAAAGAGCATAACTAATGGACCAGGGAATGTAGATCACGGTGTTTTCATCCCATTGCTTGACGATCGATCCACAAAGTCCTGAATGACCGCTCTATCTCGCGGCTTTCCCCGATCTATGACCTTGCCCGCAAAAGGCGGCTAATTTCAGAGTATGCAATGGCCAGATGCGTTGAAAGCATCGTGGATGTGCTTCCATTTGCCGCTCTATTAGGTCCAGATACGATCGACATGCCAGACGCATGCAAAAATAAGTTGTAGATAATGAAATTTGAAATATGAAAATGAAGTCACAAGAATATACTTCTCGGTCTAACTCAAAGAGGGCCATGGAGACGCGGTGAACCACTCCTTGCCAAATTTTTCTCAGAAGTCGAAACCACCGCGCACTCGGCCGGAATCTCAACCTGGGGCGCATTTTCTTGTTGGTACCACATTGTGAACTTGTTTTCCACCGTCCGGAAACTTTTCCACGCCGACCATCTCACAACGTTATCACTAGGCATATTGACTATGCGAGACCCGCCGCTTAAATACCGTGGTCGGCTAGTAGTCCGACGGGTCGCCAATTTTCTCACAATTGCATCAACCGCTTTTCGCTTACCCAATTGTACAACATTTGGGCCACCAAATAAACAAATTTCAATACATTCACAAGTTAGACAGCTTTTTCACAATATAATTTATAGTTTCAAATTAAAAATCAAATAACTTACTATAATCCATCTCAGCTCCACAACCGATGCCTGGCCGGTCGAGCCTCGGGAGGGAGGGGAGGGGAGAGGCGAGCCTCGAGAGAGGGAGCGGGCGAGCCTCGGGAGGGGTGGGGGTCGAGCCTCGGTAGTGGTCGAGCCTCGGTAGTAGCATCGACAAAGATCTCGCATCAAAATAGGCACTCTCATCAATTCACGATAACAAACAATATCTATGTTAATAATACAAATTTCGATATAAATAACCTACTAAACAATAATTAGATATAAATAACATAATGCTTACCCGAATAAGGATCCTCCACTTAATAATTGGCCGACTAAATCCTTCTCGACTCCTCCTTCGAACTCCTCCAATCGCACTCCTCTTGCCCGGTTGGTAAATGCCTTCAAGAATCTTATCAAACCCGAGCATCATCATCGGGTCGCCGGCACGGGTAGAGATGAATAAGTATGCCGATGCGTATGCCGACTGTGCGAGGCTAATGAGTATGCCGACTCACCGAGACTCGATCAAGATGTCGATCCATACGATGACCCTATGTAGACCCATCAGGGGAAAACTGAGAAGATGTGCCCCGGTCAGTATCATGTGGAGGAGGTGAAGGAGGAGGAGGGAGGCCGATGAGGGGTAGAGATCAAAAGATGTTGCCCGGTTAGTATCATAATACATACAACTAAATTCATCGATAAATAAATTGACAATGAAATAATTTTTTACCTCGATCTCCTGATGACAAATGGTCAGATCAACCCTTAAGTTCAAGAAGTATCGCCCCATGCTCATTCTCGCCACCAGATAACCTCTCGAATTACTTGCCGGTTCTCGCTATTCTCGCCGTGAATTTCCTCCCGAATGTCATTCAACCCATTATCTATCCTTCTCTTCACAAACTCTATAAAGCCCAAAGAAGCCTTCATCGATTCATCTTCTTCCGCTGTGAGCATCTCGCTGGTATGAATCTGCGGCACACGCCGTGAATGAGGAGGTAGAGGTCATAGCAGTGAAGTAGAGGATGTGAAGTAGAGGCGATCGCTGTGTAGCAGAGCGTGTTTGCCGTGGTAAAGAGATGGATCGCCTCAGAGGTGGCCGTGCAATTGGTGCAGCCGAGGATCACACGTATGCTCATTAATCTCCGTGATCGTGATGCCCTATGTAGCATCAACTCCCTATCAACTTCCCTTGCAAATAAATATCCTATAACACGGCTTTGCAAACAATGTATATTTCATTAGAATTAACAATAAGAAAATGTTTAACCATACCGATATAATTAAAAGAAAATGTTTATTAAGCTTATTACCTTACTTGCCTTCGCCACCACCCCCTTCCACTGCGGAGGGGTAGTCTTGCAACTCCATCTCATCATCCGAGGAGCTGCATTAGGAGCAAAGTCCGGTAATAAGCTTGTAAGCCCAAAGTCCGGGAGGGTCTCGTAAGCCCAAAACTGTAAGGCATGTATAACCCCTTGTATCGTCACCCTGCCTTCTGCACTTTCCTTGTAGGTATTCATCATGCGACATGCATCTTTCTATAAGTCTGATCCCACAACCAAGTACCCCATGGAAAGTCATTTAGGCCTTGTACATTCTCGACCAAATAAGGGTCTCACGAGGTACCTTAGTAGTCTCATCATGACCCATCATAATACCGTGAATAAGGTAGACTAAACCTACACGGTAGAGAACTTCAGATGCTCACCTCATCCAATAACCATCTCTCAATATCCGTATGGTGATCGGTTTTGGGTCGATGATGGATGTGGCCGTATGTCCCTCAAAGAAAACACCGAATAACTATCGGGAGCTTCCGGAGATCACCAAACCTAAACCGGTCATCATGCAAAACTCCCGCCACCGAACTTCGCGGGTCGCCTCATCAAATCTAAAATGAAGCTCACCGACCGCCACATTCGGATAAACGGCAATCAAACATATATATTGCAAAATTTTGACGGAAAAATCGCCAAAGGCTCGTGACATTTGAATGAATTCTCCAAAACCCCACCTCTCATTGTTCCTCAAATCGATCCTTCTCATGTGAATGTCAAGAAGATCCGAGAGCTTGTTCTTTTCCCCTCTAAAAGTCCATGTCAAATTTTCCTTTACTTTGTAGACTTCAGTTCCATGAGTGCCAATCAACTGTTAACAAATAGCATTGTTTCAAGTCAATCACACACATATACTAGTCAATCACAAGCTTTATACACTAACATTGTGAAGTAAATCAACTATATAGTACATCTAATACCAAAGAAGAAAAAACAGAGCTACCAATACCTAAATGATTAATGTAAGTGTGATCAATATTTCCAATAACAATGGTCTCTGAAAAATAGAGCCATTTTCAGTACCATTTTGGGTAGGAACAACACCCTTATGCACGATCAAACCATCAATCTCACCATCAAGCCTCAATCAATCTCAACATATACAAGAAAAAATGCATAAGAACACCATACTCATACACTATCAACTTAAATGTCCCAAATTTAAACATACCTAGCCACATATTCCATGTTTTTATCAATTACAATCAAGACCGAAAACCACCTAAACACGTAATTTCATGTTTAAGAATGCTTTTCACGCCCAGACGTAGAAAACCTACGCCCGACGTAGCAAAACCAAAATTTAAACACGTAATTTCTCCTTAATCGCCTTCTTCAAAATTTCTCCCTTACTTCAACCCATATAAAGAAAAATCAGCTAATCCCCTATTAGTCAACAATATCGACTAATCACCACAAGGCCAACAAATATCAGTGCTAATCACCACTACAAAACACTAAAATTGGAAAATATATACAACATAATTTAGGAAAAATATAACAATAAAACGCTTTAAATGCATCATAAGGGAAACACTTACACTTTCTATATTGCTTTGATCCATTACGCGTGAGAGCAGAGGTGCCAAATCAATATTTGGTGCAAAATCGCCACAAACGAAAGAAACCGATGAGAAACGTAGGATTGTAACTAGTGGAAGGATAGAAGAGAGAGAGAGTTATTCAAAACCTTCAAGCACCTTTACCGCTAAACGAGTTTTCCCTACGCTTAAAGTAAGCGAATCCTACGCTTAAACGTAGGAAAATTGAACCTTTTGCCTTCCTAATTTATTGAAAAACCTACGCTTAAACGTAGTTAATATACGCTTAAACGTAAGGAATCCTACGCTTAAACGTAGGTTATTTCAATAAATTAGAGTTGCATTTATTCAAATTTCACGCTTAAACGTAGATTCTCACGCTTAAACGCAGAAACCCTACGCTTACCTGATTTTCCATGTCAGAAAAGGCACGACCTGATTTGCAAGTCAATGGTCTGACACAACCTGAATTTCCAATTCCTGGAGAAAGTAAAGCCCCGACAAAATTCCTAGCTACGCGGCCTATACGCCAAGGGAACCAATACGGTGGAATTCAATGAAAAATAAAATAAAAAAATGACGATATGCGTGTTTCAATGGTGGAGGGAAAATGAGTGATTAATCCAGGAATAATTCCTACAAAAAAAAATCCAGGAATAATTTAAAAACGGTTGCAGTATATATTGTAAATTCCTTAAAAAAAATATACATTAGACATTTAAAAAGAAAAAAAATGATAGCAGATAATTTTAGAGATTTCAAAAGAAAAAATGACATTGCAGCAAATACTTTATTTTTTTACTGTAAAGTATAGATTCTGTAAATTTCTTTACATCTATTGCAAATACAGATTCTGTAAAATTTCCTTTACATCTATCGCATTCATCCAGATTTTGTAAATTTTCCTTTATATTTACTGCCTTATATAAAATAAAAAATTCGATTCATTTAATCTTTGATAGAACAAAGTTCAAAATTGTGTATTTTATACCAAATAAAAACAAAAAAGCAGAAAGAACGAAAAAAAACCAAATAAAGAATTCGTTTTGAGTATCTTATGCGAATACCAATGAAGAATCTTGAAAGAAAAAAAAACGTTCAATGGATTCATCCGTCATAAAAATATAGTAACCCTAAAAAGTTTTCGAATTAGACGGGTAATTAGGTCAAAATTTTCCGGATCAGAACCGGATTATACAGATAATTAGATCAAAAATGATTTTTTTTTAATTACCGAAACAACGTCGTTTCATGATTTTTTTTATTTTTTAATTTTAGTGGGTGACGTGGCTCCGCCATTAGAATGACGTAGTATACGTTAAACCCTCGTGTCTTTATATCAAATGCGCGCACATTGTGCTTTGTCATTTTGATCCATTCTTTTTTGGAAAAAAATAATTTGTTAGCATGAAGAAATTAAAAGGCGTAATCTAATGATAAATTAGTGGTAATGTTACACCCTTAAAACGGAGTTACGACGATTGACACCACACATTTTATTTTTAGGGAACAATGAATTTTATTAAGGTGCCTTTAACCACACTTTTTTTACCTTAAGCAGCACAATAATATGAAAAATAGTTGATTACTCAAGGCACCACATATTAAAATTTTAAATTATCAATCTACTAATGACACCACACCAATCAAAATTAAAAATTACCACACGTAGATTATTTTTACTATTTTCAATTTTTTATATTACATAACATCCTTGCAACCATGATATATATTTTTTTTCCTCAAACATTCAACCACCATGGAATATGATTATATAATGGTGACCGAGAGGAATTTGATTGGATATGGAATATGAAGGAGGGATTGGCAAGAAGGGGTGGCAGGTCTGGGGTGGTGGCTGAAAAGAAATTAGGGAATAATAGGGTTATATATGTAATTATTTTGTTGGAGTGGAAGAATTAAGAAGTGTGGTGTCATAGATAAAAATGACATTATAGTAATTACGGTGTGGTGGATTAGGGATATATAAAATTCGGTGTGGTGCCATGAGTAAATTAACAGATGAAGGTGTGGGTGTCATTAATTGATTTGGGTGTCCAAGTAAAAGTGTGTGGTACATTTAAAGACACCCATTTTATTAAGCAATATCCGCCAAACAAGCGGCAAGAATGTCACCCGAAAGCGAAGAACCCAGAGTGTCCGAGCAGTAACATACAATTCATGTCTAACTAAAAGATTTGCAGTGACACCACACATTTTTATATGCTTAATTATAATGGATCTTAATGTGACTTATATCATGATAAATAAATATGTATTGTTGTCACGGATTTTATCTAACAAAACAACAAGTAATAAAATTTATAAATCCGGTATTCCCCAAGTGTAGGGATCGTAGTACAGCGATTAATACCGGAGTCGATCTCAGGGAATCGGGGTATCTAGTTCATTAATTTTCCTAAGATTGATACTATTATTATTAAACCTAATATAATAGAACGAAAAGATAAACTGGACAGAGGATTGTCAGTCCAAAGCCAGGAAGGATAAAAGCGAAAACGAAATCTAAACTATAAACTATAAAATAAACAGTAACCAAGAAGATGATCATGGTGATTGAACAACGAACAAACAATAATCCACCGTTCCCGCAACCCTCTATTTCCTCTCTAAAGTTATATTGTGATGATTTAATTAAAGATGTGGTTCACCTATCAAATTATGAATTCCTACTCTCGTAGTTAATTCGCCTATCAATCTCTCATCTCTCGATATATAAGATTGACGCTCTCAAACCAAGGTGTAAGATCTCTCAATCTAGCAACCTAGATATTCAACCTATCAACTCTCGTTATGTCAAGATTAAAAATCTCATCTTTCCTATGGTGATCTAAGGTTTACACCGACTCTCGTCATACGGTAAACATCAACAGCAAAACATCTCTCGATTTATATTGCATAACACATAAGCATAGAAAAGATACGACTTTAATTAAGATCACAAAATAAACCAAAGATTGAAAATAAAGAACCTGCTGAAATGGATTCACATGGTTTGAACAATTGCTCAGCCTCCAAGCATTCAGCATAAAACAGTAGCAAAACGAAATAGAAAACGGAAAAGAAACAAGAAAACAGCAACCCCAATTTCTCCCCAGCTGTGCTGGGGCCGCTTGTGGTTTTCTCCTAATGATTGTGTATCAATAGTCTCAATAATGTATGATTAGGGTTGAAATCTGCTACCGCTATTTATAGAAAACCGAGGCGGCCGCCGCTAAGTCGGTTTAAGGACGCCCGCCCATCTCTCCCTGACGCCATTCATTCATTCTTCTCGACTTGCTTTCAGACGCCCGGCCCACTCGGGCCCAAACTCTCTCGAATCAACTTTCTTCACTGACGCGCCACCCAATATTCTCGACGCCACCCAGCTTGACGGGACTTGGACGCCGGCCACCGATCCAAATTCCAAATCTTCAACTCTATCTCTTTTCTTCTAGCCAATTCCATCCTTATCTCTTCTTCATCCATTAAATCCGACATTTATCTTCATTTAATCATCTTTTGAACCGCAATTATGCATCTACACGTCATCAAAAACATCGCAAAGTGTAATACTATCCAAATAAACATAAAATCATCAATAAAACACATAAATTAACCAATTTTGCGAATAAATCATTTAAAACCTCACTTGCTCAATAAACCATTTAAACGCTCATTTTCTATGCAAATTATACAAATATGGAGGAAATCATTATAAAATATAACGGAATAAATCGTATAAAATCACTCTTAACAATTGTATACAATATTATACCAACAAAGTATTGGCCTAGTGGCAATCATTAAAGTCATAATCCGTAAGATACCGGGTTTGAGTCTTAACAGGGACAAAAGAATGGAGCGCGCTTATGACACAAATAATATTTTTAAAAAAGCATTACATTTTTCTATTTTTATATTTATTTTTTACCTTTTGTTTGTCGCCTGAAGTAATCAAATACTCAATTTTGTTTCTGTATCCGGCCAGAAAAGGAAGGAAATAAAATTGTAGACCAAAGGGTTAAAGTAAAATTATCGTCCATCTATTTAAAGTAAAATGATAGAGTTATTGCTAAAATTTTATATAAATTATATATTAGCATTATCTTGTGATCGTGAGTCTTTTTAGTAATTTTTTACATATGAAACAGAACAAAATGACCCAAATTGTCAACAAATCACCACATAGACAAAACTTCGAATCAAAGCAACATCAGTCATCATATCAGCAAATTAGAAGCTTTAGAAAAATTGTGATATCCGGACCACCACCATTTTTGTCCGTATCTGTCTTTTTACGGGACAGAGCTAGTGTTACATATATTCCATAATATAAGTCATTCTATATGTTTTTACACACATTAAGAAAATTGTTGAATATCATAAATTTAATTAAGAATGCCAAAATATCCTCGACTATCATTAATGAAATAGTGAGTTAAATAATAAAAATTATTTGATTGATAATAAATTAAGCAGAAGATAGAAAATATTAATAAATATTTTTGCGCTGGTAATGTAGATCGATTGGACTGCCTTTGGAGTGGAGTCTTATGGAGATGATTCCGAGTTTATTATTGGCAAGGTCGGAGCAAGAATTTAAATTTAGGCCATGTCTTAATTGACTATATATTGGCTCGTCACACTTGATTAAGAAAATTTAACTGATCGAATCAATCACATTGAATTTTTTGTCCTGGAGCTTAGCCCCTAAAGTACTACATACCTCCGTCCTTGATTATTGGGTCTCTAGCTAATCGGAGCTGCCGATCTTGGCTTGGCCGGACTTATTTGGTGTTTCGATGGCAGGTATCTTGCTTCGGTGATGCTGCTTGAATGACTCCATCACACTGCTCGGACGAACGACTAGGTGCTGGCCTGCGACGGAGGGTTATTGGTATCAATTTGTTGGTTTGATGGTCTCTTTATGTCCAGTATTGATAGTACCCGGTTTATTGCCGGCTATGGCCTTTGTTTCCCAAACCAGTTCCTACCAGTCAGGTCAGGATTTGGGAGTAATGGTTACCCCTTTGTTATGTCTTTTTCCTCTTTAGATTTTATTTATATCCGAATAGTCACGTTTTTAATCCTGGCGGTGGTCCAGGGGGGAGTCCTGGCGGTGTCTGGGGTGTTGTTTGTTCTTCTGTTTAGCCGTAATTTCCGGTGTTAGTTCCGGGTTAATAATAGGAAATTTTATAATACAACTATTGTATGAAGGTTGTACCAAATGAACTTAACTCTACTTTCTGGGAACCATATTGACATTCAATTCAGACTCTGAAAAGTCGAAATGGATTTATTTTCGTGACACCATGTTAACATTCAAACTCTGAAAAGTCGAATGCAACCACAATATATTTATTTTTTTACAGAAGGTCGAATGTCCATTTTGATAAGACACGATCCAGTGGGCGACTCACCTATGCCCGGGTGGTCTCAAGCCCCAAAATGGTCATGCCAAACCCCCCACATACGGTCCCAAGCCCCCAAATTTTTATTATCAGTAGAAGAGTTAATATTAGTATGTTATGCTGTTTTTCAACAACAAAAGATCTTATATCCTAGCCAAGCTAAGAACAAACCCTTTAAAGTCTCCATAATTCTAGCCAGAAGCTCAAATCCCACTACCAACATTTTTTATTTTTTTCCTTTTTTTTTTACCAGCTTTATATACCAAGACTCACCCCGAAAATTTTTCCTTGCTCACGCATCGACGCATCTCCACAATTCCGATGCTTCATCCGGATCGATGTGAAATGAAAAGACCATCATAATGCACCTCGTAATCTCTAAACATCAACCCAATACCCGAACAATAATATGTCACCGAGACATTCGTGTTGCATTTCCATGTCCCCGATGACGGCGGGGTCTAAGTAACCAGGTGTGGGATCCCCTCCGGCTCCGTAGCAGTGTCATTTTATATTTATTTCATCAAAATCATAAACTATTTAACAATTTTTTTTTTAATATATATGAAATAATCCAGACAGATTAAAATTTTAACACGTAGCTAGTAGCATGTTAACAAATGAGTGGACCATAAATCAATCTAAATTGAAATCTGGAAATTTAAGTTATTGTGAACACCGTCCAAAAAGATATCGGTGACTGCGATGTCATCATCTTTAATTTATTACATTGTAACTCAAACCCCTATCCTTCAATTCTGTGACTGCGATGTGAGGTCTCAAATTAATGTTCTTTGCAGTTTGCAACAAGTTGTTTGAGAAGGGAATTGCAAGTTGTTTTGTGAGCCTTAAAAACTAACGATTGAATATATAATCTTTTTGTGAGCATACTGTTTTTCTATGTATATGTAACATTGTAACTATGTATCATCTTCCGAAATTTATTTACCGTATCAAAATATGGACTGATTGAATTATCTCATTCCCAAACGCTAAACAGTTACTACCTTCGTTCTAAAATATAAATCCGTTGGAAATTTTTTAAGCAGATTAAGAAAGTTGATTGACTTGGTTATGTGTCATTACTCTTAATGAAAAAAAATCTAAAATGACATTTGACTATTATATAATAAATTAGGGATAAAAAAAAATGTAATAAAAGTTTCATTGATTTTTTTTAAATGAATTTATATTATGAGATAAAACAAGAAAGCTAGACGGATTTATATTTTGAGACGGGCAGTACTTTTTTTTTTTTTTTTTTTTTTTTTGTTTAAACCGGATCTTTGTATTAAAAGAAATAACTGTACATCTGTTCAAAAACGGAACAAAGGACTATACAAGGAGAGACTAAAAATACAAGGAGAGACTAAAAGGTAACAAGGAGAGACTAAAAGGTAACAGTAACTCGACTACAAAATTAAGTGCTCCAGGCTAGATGTAGTTCCCTTGCTTTCCTTATAGCTTGTGAAATGAACACCGGTTTCGGGTGAAATTTTAAAATACAACCGTTGTAGGAAGGTTTTACAAAGTGTCATACATTACAACCATTCATTTCTAACCTCTCACACACGATAAAAGTGTATTATGTGAAAGAGAGTAAAAATGAGAGAGGCACTAATGTATGCCACTGGATAACCTTCCTACAAACACTGACTATAAAATCTCTCCGGTTTCGCTGCTTTGGGGTCTATTTTGATCTTCATTGTGGAACTCACACAAGTTAAAGACTCAAATACTTGAGATTACTTCCCGAAAGAGAAACCTCCAGAATGCAATGTTATCTTTCTTGTACATGTCCTTCTGGAGGCAATTGTCAAGCCAATTAGAGGCATTATGAGTGTCAAAGAACTTGTACCAGGATTGGTGGTGTACAATGTCTTTCCACATTCCATGCGCACCCAGGTACAGTCTCTAAGAGCATACAGAATAGATTCACTATGACTTCCACAGGAGTTACACGTATCATCATCAATAATATTTCGCTTAGCAAGAGTATCGGGCAGTACTTATTTCACTTTGATGCAACTTCTCACTACATTGATAGCGTTCTGTATATATGGATATTGTTGGAGCAGTTTTTTTGTTTTTTGGTTTTTTTTAAGGGTCAGAACAAATACAAATTACACTAAGAAATCTTTGAATGATACTTCATATACCCTAAATCTACCAAAAAGTGCCCCGGGAATACTGCTCGCCTATTCCTTTTTAACTTTCTACAATATGGATCTTATTTCATTTTCGGTTTGATAAATCTTGCCTTTGAATATGTCGAAAACAACACTCTTACAGGATTATAATTAATGTTAAGCACGTCATAACATTGTTTCATGATATAATTCCAAATAAAAAATCAATAAGGTGTGTACAAAAATTTACACTAGGAATTTATATTAATAAAAAAAAAAACACAACACACTTTCACACATTAGATTATGATAAACGTACATCATAATCAATAGGTCTTACATCATTATCAATGCGTAAAAGTGTATTATGTCACAACACTATGACATATGATAAGTCGTAAGAAATTGATACGTAGGGTAACTCCGGTGGTTAAACATACAAGAATTCCCGATATCTATCAAGCGCCGGTCGTCGAGTCAAAAGGAAAAAGCGACCCGATGAAGAACACGATCTCTGAGAATACCATTGTAAAGGGCGGCTCTGTTTGCAGGCATTTTTCCCAGCCCTTTCCCCCCAACTACTACTACTCTGTTGTTGTTATTACACAAAACAGAGTCATCAACAACAGCAGCAACTAATTCTACTTTTTTACTACAATTATAAAGTTGTTGTTGTTGTTGTTGTTGTTTTCGTAGGTTTCTTCTGTATTCCTCGCTGTTGCCAGTTGGGTCAACCACGTCTTGTGCAAATTGCACCTTTTTCTTCTTCCTTTTCTCCTCTTTTCTTTTCCCCTGTCCTGCACGCGTATTTTTTATTTTATTTTTTCAATTATTACTTCAAATTTATCCCCCCGCACACACAAACCAAACCAAACCAAAGGAAAAAAAAAAAAAAAACCAACTGCTTTATTGCTGTGGTTCTTTAACAAAAACTGTGATAAGATGTGATTGCAAATACACTAATTTTGCACGGCAAACTTGACTAACAAGCTACACTGAGCTGGGATCCTCTGTCAAAAAACTCTGCCCAAGTTATCTGTCTAAAACTTATTCCCTAATTTTGTTAATGATGTGTATTTTTTGTTTTATTTTTTTTGTTTTTTCGTCTGTTACATGTCTCCTCCACGTCTACCCTCCCTCTCCGGCTTTCCCCTCCATCTCCCAAATTTCTTACAACTTGTGTAATTGTCTTCCCAACTAATTCCCCTCTAAATCCTTCAAGCTTTGCTATTAAAAAAATATTGACACTGGCCTGTTTTTTTGTTATTGTTACTACCCCTGCGAATGAGGAGAATTTGAGATCAATTTTAATAACCCAAAATGACGGATAATCTCAGGTTATAGATTCTTATTACAAACCCTGCGATTTGAATGACAGATCAAAATTATTCATTCTATTTAATCATTTTTCAATTTGGGTTGTCAACCAATTTGCAATAAGTTCAATTTTACCTTTCATAATTTTTTAAGCTTGTTTTGTATTGTGCATTTCTAAATTTTTATAGTTATTTGTATTGGGGAGTGATAGAGCTACTCCCTTAAGTCTACACCATTTTTACACCATCATCATCTCACCACATGTTTTCACTCAGACAGGAAATTTAAAAAAATTGAAAAATCACAACCACAAGATCACGGGAATAAAATTGGTGTGAGAGCTGAAAGAGATCTATCATTACCCATTTGTATTAGCTCAATCCTGCCACGGAGGTTTGCAGACTAAGAATAAGAGAGAAGAAGAAGAAACAAGTGTAGGAGAAGAGGTAGGGGAAAGGTTTGTCACGTGGGTGCCAGCGAAAAAGATGAAGAAAAACAAGTGTACTAAATATTATCATATTAATGTAAAACGACACCGTTTTATCTTTAGCCAGAATCGACAGATAGCTTGGACAGAGTTTTTTGACAGAGGATCCCGGCCGGCCGGCCCAGTTACACTACCCTATGACTCCAACCAAAAATTAAAAATCTCCAAACAGTTAAAATTGTCGGCAAGAGTGTACTAGTGTATCTATACATGCATATAATAAATATGGAAAATTAGGGATAAGGACACAATCTGAAATATTTTTAAGAATATGAGACAAATTACATATTTTTTATAAGGAGAAGAACAACTGCATAAATTTTATAAATGGTATGATGAATAATAATCCCGAAAATCAAATAATCTCCCAGTAATCCCAAATCAGTGAATTTTGATAAATGAATTTACGAAAATAATCCCAAAATTAGTGAATTTCGACGATGAATTTTGAAAATTAGTGAATTTGACAATGAATTTAAATCGGTGAATTTAAATAAATGAATTTTGAACACAAGTGAATTTCGATGATGAATAAATAGTTTTGTCTTTACGCAAAGTTTTCAAAAACTGCCCTTCTACTCAATTGATGAAATATTTACGTCCTTCTCCTCATTCCCCTAATAAATAAACGTTACATTAAGAAAATAATTAAATATAAATAAGGCTGTAATGGCCCTTCAAGATCCCAAAACCAAAAAAAACCCCGAAAGGCCGTGGAAACCTCTAGCAAATTCTTTTATAAAATATTTACCACGTCCCACTAAATAGTCTTTTTTATAGTTTTTTTATAAGGTTAAAAGTCAAAATGAATGATGGTTTTAATTAAAATGGTTGAAGAATGACAAACACGTAATGAACACACGTAGTGATTGTCATTCTCAAACCATTTGTTTGACCCATTCTCTGTCTGTTAATTATGCTAGCTAAATAATAGGGAAGTTTGTTGTTTTGTTCCTACATTTATGAGTAGTGCTTAGTCTCCATGATTGGAGATTTTGTAGGGATTTCTTTACATTCTGTTATTTTGTATCTTGGCTATTTAAAAGCCTCGTTTGCCTTTGGAATAAATCAGAGAATTTGGTTTTTCATTCTGCAATTGTGTAAACACTTACAACAATTGGTAGCAGAGCCTACTCACTAGGATCTGAAAAAAATTCTAAGAAGATGGCAGATAGTAGCAATGGAAATGGCAAATTTACTGCACCACCATTCCCAAGTTTGATGGCTACTATGAGCACTTGCCAAGCTCATGGAAAATTTCTTGCGTTCTAAGGAATATTGGAGTTTGGTTGATGAAGGAATCATCACAATTCCAGAGGGGACGCAGGCAACAGAAGCGCAGAAGAAGGAATATGAGGAGCAAAAACTCAAGGATAGAAAGATCAAGAATTATCTCTATCAATCAATTGATAGAGAAATTATGGATACAATCCTGAATGATGAAACCTCTAAGCAGATTTGGGATTCAATGGCCCAAAAGTTTAAAGGTTCCACTTAGAGTAAAGAGGGCTCGACTTCAAACCCTAAAGACTGAGTTTGAAATGCTAAGGATGAAAGAAGGAGAATCAGAATGGCTATTTTGGCAGAGTTTTACTCACAGCCAAAAACATGAAGGCCTGTGGAGAAAAGATGCTGGAAAAGGACATCACTGCAAAAATCTTGAGATCTCTTGTATCAAAATTTAACTATGTAGTGTGTGCCATTGAAGAATCCAACAATGTTGACACTTTGACTGTGGATGAACTTCAAAGCAGTCTTTTGATTCATGAGTTGAGGATGAAGAATGTTGTTGAGGAGGAACAAGTGTTGAAAGTTTCCAGTGAAGAAAGAGGAAGAGGAAGAGGAGGTCAAAGAGGAGGTCGTGGAAGAGGAAGGGAAGACGCCTATGAGACAAGTCCACTGTGTGAGTGCTATAAGTGTCATAACTTGGGACATTTGTAGGTATGAATGTCCTACCTGGGAAAAGAGTGCAAACTATCTGATCTTTGAGGTCGATCTTTGAAGATGATCTGTTATTGATGGCTCATGTGGAACTTCACAATCATCAGAGGGAAGAGGTATGGTTCCTTGATTCGGTTGCTCAAATCATATGACTGGAAACAAAGCCTGGTTCCATCGAGTCAATTCAATGAGCAATTTAGACATTCTGTGAAATTGGGGAACAACCATAGAATGGAAGTGCGAGGAAAAGGCAATGTGAAACTAGACATTGATGGTACAACACGCACCATTAGTAATGTCTATTATGTGCCTGAGTTAAGAAACAACTTGTCGAGCATAGGGCAATTACAAGAAAAGGGTGACTATCCCGATCAAGCGAGAATACTTGCAAAATATATCATCAAATTAAGGGTTGTATTCTCCAAAGCCAAATGACTGCAAACAAGATGTTTGTGTTATTGGCAAAACTGCAACCAGAGCCAAATTGTTTCTCCACCAAATCAGAAGAAATGGGTGAATTATGGCACAAGAGACTGGGACACATCAACAGCCAAAATTTGAAGAAGATGCATCAACTGGCAATTGGCCTTCCTGAGTGAAGAGAGTTTGAGAATGTGTTAACACAAGAGTAAACTTCAACTTGGTTTATTCATTGATATGAAAGGTGTATAAATAGATACAATTGAGAGAGACTAGCTAGCTAGCTTGGGCGACCACTGAGTATGTAGATGTGGGCGGCAAGCATGCAAAAAGTAAAAGTAAAAGCTATGTCTATGACATAAAGTAAACTAGAGTTTGACATATTAATTGTTTATATGTATCACAATTAATATGTCTTTACAAATAAATAAAGTGTACAAATAATATAATACACTAAATAGAGATCGCTGAACATGTCCTCAAGCGAGGCATAGAGCACCTGCTTGAGGTCGCACCTCTTTGAGGTAATATTTCCACACCCCCACTCAACCGGTTTGTATATGTTAATGCAACCAAGTTTGCTACTTAGTCTCTTGAACATAAGAGGTGGAATAGCCTTGGTAAGGATATCGACGATTCGATCTCTGCTTGAGGAACATACTTGGAGTTGAATAATCTTGGCATCAATCTTCTCTTCAAAAATGTCTGTCAATGTCCACATGTTTGGTTTTGTCATGATGGATCGGATCCTCTGCCATGCATAGTCTTTGAGTTATTATCACAAAGAGAGTGTGATAGGTTCTTTGAAGAGGCTCATTGAAGTTCGATGAAGTACTCTTTTGAGCCAAAGAGCTTCACAAATGCCTAAGACAAGTGCTCGAGTTCACCTTCAAGATCGCTTCTGAACCACGTGGGTTGTTTCTTGCTCTCCAAGTAACAAGATTGCCCCATACATAGAAATGATGCTTCGTGGTCGACCTTCTATCTATGTGGCATCCAAATTCAATCAACATCGGTGTAGACGCTTGATGGATCTATCGCCAGACTTGGTGAAGTGTAACCCTTGGCCAGAGTGGACTTTAAATACCTCGATGTATCCTATTCACAACATCCCAATGTTGCTCAAGTAGGCGGTGCATGAACCCGACTAACCAGATGACACCATATGCAATATCAGTCTTGTATGGGAGAGGTAGATGAGTTTCCTACAAGTCTTTGATATTGTTCTTTCCCGACAAAGAGTGTCACCACGTAGCGAGTATGGCCCAGGGTCTACGAGGGGATATAGCAGTTTTGCACCCCAAAGATGCCGCTTTCTTCAAGAGATCCAAAGACATATTTCCTTTGGGAGACAGAATGCCTTTCTTGCTTTTTCTTGCTACTTCCATGCCAAGAAAATATTTGAGAAAACCCAAGTCCTTCACTTGAAACACCTTTGCCAAGCAGAGTCTTCAAATGTTGGATCTCGGTGAGAGTCATCTCCAGGTGAGGATGATATCATCCACATAGACAATAATAATAGACCTCTTACGGTTGGTTGTCTTGATGAACATAGTGTGATCGAATTGCATTGGTGATATCCAGCGGCTTTGACCACAGCTTGTTAATTTTCCAAACCATGCCCTTGGTGATTGCTTGAGCCATATAGAGATTTCCTCGCCTTGCACACCTTGCCTTGAGTATGAGGATTGATAAAACCAGAGGTACATTCATATAAACCTCCTCAAACAGGTCCCCATTTAGAAAAGCATTTTTGATGTCCAATTGGTGAAGAGGCCACCAAGTTGGACAAATTTAGAGAGATCGAACCCTCAGCAAGGTTGAGTTTTGCCACTGGTGCAAAAGTTTCCTTATAGTCAATGCCATAAGTTTGAGTGAATCCCTGGCTACCAATCGGCTTTGTACTTGTCAATAGTGCCATCGACATTGTATTTTATAGTGAATAACCATCTGCAGAATCGATCGTCTTCTTCTTGCCCCCGTGGGAGAGGTGTCAAATCCCAAGTATGATTATCCGTAAGTCTTTGTCTCTGTGCTTTAACAAAGACCTTTCCATTTATCATTTTGAAGGGCCTCCCAATATTTTTAGAATAGAGTGAGAGTCCAGGTCCTGTGAAAACATGGCAAAGGCGAGGAGATAACTTATCATAAGATAAATAAGAATGAATAGAATGATCGATTACACGATCTCTTTCCCTTCCTAAGAGCAATAGGCCTATCATCAATGTCGTGAGTCTTTGAGGATCCAGAGATTCTTGAGTGTTAGTAGGCTCGGGATCGCAGGCCTCTGGGTCGATGGACTCTTGTTCGGGAGGTAGGCCGAGGAGTATTAGGTTTGTAGAGAGTCGGTAGAGGTCTTGAAGTTCATCTCTGAGGATCGATGGAGTTCTTGAGGTTAAGAGGTTCTTGAGGAAAGGGTTTTAGTCAATTTCAATCGAGTTTCCATCAGTGAATGGCTCAGTAGGTTTTCTGTAATAAGGGGTCCTTTCAAAGAATTTTACATCCATAGAATTGTAAAATTTCTTTTCAATAGGGGAATAACACTTGTAACCTTTTTTGTCCTTTGCATAACCTAGGAAAATGCACTTGTGAGCTTTAGGATCAAGTTTACTACATGTTGAGCATGGATATACACAAACACAAGACAACCAAAGATCTTTGGAGGCAAGCTGGGAAACAAGATGATGGCGGGAGTGTGTGGTCGTAGGGTTTGGAGTGGAGATTTGAAACCTAACACTCTGCTGGGAAGTCGGTTGATTAAATAAGTTGCGGTCAAGATATAGCTTCACCCCACATATATTTAGGAACATGTGTGGTGAACATGATTGATCTCGCCATTTCCAAGAGTGCTGTTCTTTCTCTCTCAGAACTCCCATTCTGTGAGGTGTTTCCACACAACTCTTGATATGAACAATTCCTCTATCTCACAAGAAGAGTACTTGAGATTAGACTCACAATTAATATGTCTTTTACAAATAAATAAAGTGTACAAATAATATAATACACGAAATAGAAGATCACTGAACATGTCCTCAAAGAGAGGCATAGAGCACCTCTTTGGTGCACCTGCTTGAGGTAATATTTCCACACCGAGCTTCTCGTGCCATCTAAAGTCACATCAAAGTTGCACAAAGGGAAGCAACACAGAGTGTCCATTCCAAAAGGAGCAAGTGGAGAGCCACCAAACCACTACAAACTTATTCACTCGACATCTGTGGTCCAATCACCTACATCTCACAAAGAATAGGAGAGGTACATTCTAACTTTCATTGATGATTTTACTAGAAAACTTTGGATCTACTTATACATTTGCCAAAGATGAAGCCTTCACCAGTATTTAAGCAATTCAAAATCTTGGTAGAAAGGAATGTAGCTTACCTGTTTGTGGATTAAGAATCGATGGGGAGGAGAATTCACTTCAAAGGAGTTCTTGGAGTTTTGTGTGGATCATGGCATTAAACGCCAATCGATTAGAGCTTACACTCCACAAAGAAATGGAGTGGCGAACGTAAGAATAGGTCTATTTTAAACATGGTTAGATGCATACTTGAGAGAAGAAAATGCCTAAAGTTTTTGGCGGAAGGCGTTAGATGGGCATGCCATGTTTTAAATAGAACTCCTACATCACCGTTTAAAAACAAAACTCCGGAAGAAAGTCGGGCAGCGAAAAACCAAACATAGATTACTTGAGGGTGTTTGGATGCATTGGAAATGTTCATGTACCGGATGCAAAAGGTTGAAATTGGATGCCAGAAGTCAAGTCTGCATTTTTCTAGGCTACAGTGATGAGTCTAGGGCTACAAAATGTACAATCCCACCACAAAGCGATTATTATAAGCAAAGATGTTGTGTTCCAAGAAGGTGAGTGTTGGGATTGGGGAGGACAGATTCGAGAATCGCAAAGAAAGATGTCTTTGATTTGGGAGGATGAAGATGATGAGAATGATCTTGAAAATTCAAGTGATGAAGATGAAGGAATTGCGAAAAATCATCCATCCGACATGGACACCGAAGAAGCAGATGATGGAGAAGAAAATCGGAATGATCACCTGATCAAAATGCAATCGCGTGAAGCAAATCCACCTGCTTTGGATGTAAGGGTGAGAAGAGCTCCAGAGTATCTAAAGGATTACATAATTGGAGAAGGCTGTCGGATGATGAAGAGAGGTACAAAATCTTATTATGTTTACCTCTTCGGATGATCCAACTTGTTTTGAAGAAGGCTGCGGTAGCAAAAAGTGGATGAGATGCAATGGATATCTTGAAATGGAATCCATTGTTAAAAACCGGGATATGGGAATTGGTTGATGCACCAAAGAAGGCCAAAATCATAGGAGTCAAATGGATTTACAGAACAAAGCTTAATGAAAATGGTGAAGTAGACAAATGCAAGGCAAGGCTAGTTGCAAAGGGGTATGCACAAGAAAAGGGAATTGACTACAATGAAGTGTTTGCTCCTGTGGCGAGATGGGATACAATCAGGACAATCATGGCATTGGCAGCCAAGAATTCATGGACACTCTATCAGCTTGATGTAAAGAGTGCTTTCTTGTATGGAGAGTTACAAGAAGATGTGTATGTAGCTCAACCTCAGGGGTATGAGAAAAGGGGAGAAGAAGCAAAGGTCTACAAGTTGAAGAAAGCATTGTATGAGTGTCTAAAACAAGCCCTTGTGGCTTGGTTCAAAGAGAATTGAAGGGTATTTTATAAATCGAGGGTTTGAAAGGAGCAACCATGAACACACTTTATTTGTCAAAAGGAAGATAAGAATATCCTCATTGTAAGTATTTATGTTGATGATCTTGTGTTTACAGAAACAATTCGGATATGCTAAATTCATTTAAGAATTCCATGAAAAATGAATTTGAGATGACAGATTTGGGAACAATGAGCTATTTCTTGGGAGTTGAAGTACAGCAATCAACCAGAGGCATTCACATTTGTCAAAGAAAATATGCAGAGGAAATACTTAAGAAGTTTGGCATGAAAGATTGCAATTCATCAAAAATCCTATGGTGCCAGGCAACAAGTTAACTAAAGATGAGAATGGTAAGAAAGTTGATTCAACTTATTATAAGCAATTGATTGGCGACTGATGTATTTGATCGCTACTGCACTGCATTTGATGTTCGAGTGTGTGCTTGCTAAGTAGATTTATGGCCAATCCCACTGAGTCTCGTATGATGGCAAAGAAAAAGAGTTTTAAGATATCTAAAAGGAACTAGTGGTCTTGGCATTTTGTATCAAATCGCCGCTACGATAATCTGTTAGCTTATACTGAGGCGGTGATTATCTTTGGTGATGTTGTGGAATTTAAGAGCACATCCGGTTATGTATTCTTACTAAGCAAAGGTCTTGTGGCATGGTCATCAAAGCGATCGGTGGTGACTCTTTCAACCACCGGGTGAGTACATTCTTCTTCTTTGCTTGTGCTTGTCAAAGCATTTGGATGCAGAACATTTTGAAACAGGTTGGTGAAACCAAGGTCAATTCAACTACAATGCTATGTGACAACTCCTCTACAATTCAACTTGCAAAGCATCCAGTATTTCATGGAAAGAGTAAGCATATTGCTGTCAGATTTCATTTTCTGAGAAATCTGACCAAGGAAAAGACAATCAACATCAAGCACTGTGGTACAAATGATCAGATTGCTGATATCATGACAAAACCTTTGAAGTTGGAGGCATTCGAGAAATTGAAGACTGCACTTGGAATGAAGATGGTGGAAGATGTAAACTGATGTATATCTTGATCATCAGTTTAGGGGAGGATTTGTTTGACCCATTCTCTGTCTGTTAATTATGCTAGCTAAATAATAGGGAAGTTTGTTGTTTTGTTCCTACATTTATGAGTAGTGCTTAGTCTCCATGATTGGAGATTTTGTAGGGATTTCTTTACATTCTGTTATTTTGTATCTTGGCTATTTAAAAGCCTCGTTTGCCTTTGGAATAAATCAGAGAATTTGGTTTTTCATTCTGCAATTGTGTAAACACTTACAACACCATTTAGGTTTAAAACCTGTCCTTATGGACTCTGACCCCTTTTTTTTTTATAGCTTTTACACACAATTTAAAATTCTATCATACTATATAAATAAATTATTACTTTGTAACATACCAAGACAAATGATTCCAAAAAAAAACGTATCAAGACAAATTATTGTAAATATAGTTATTGTTTAATTTAAAAAATAAAAAAATTATTTAATATTAAATTGTTTTGTAAGAAAAACTTTATCTTTTGAAAAATCATAAAAGAGCATCCCCTTCAAAAAAAAAAAAAAAAAAAAAAAAATCGGACCTGTAATGGAGAGAGGGCCGGTGTCTCCGTTAAAATCCGAAAAAACTAACAACCTTACTAATATTTCTACCGGATCTTTAAATTTGTTCGAATACTCGCAAATTTTTTGAGAGTAGGTACGTTTATTTTCTTTTATAATACCTCATCACGGCTGAACACTTATATTAATTGCGTGAAGAAAAAGAAAAAAAAAACACACACACACATTCCCGTGACAAATCTAAAATGGAAAAATCCATCTTTTTATTTTATTTTATTTCATTGAGATGAGGATTGAAGTATTGCAATGGTCATCTGATATCCACATGGTCGTTCCTATGGGAATTTCTTCTCTGGTGAGCAAAGACGGAACCAAACCTAGGCTTGGGTGGGCTGTGCCTATCCGAATTTTATTTTCGATACACTAAAATTTTTATATAACTTAGTCCAACACATTTAGTTGTTTTAATCCAACCCATCCAACCATATAAATATAGTCCATTAGTCCACCCGAACTCTAATTTCTGGTTCCGTCCGTGGTGGTGAGTCCATTTGAGATTTTAGACCATACAGTTTCAACTTAAATTCAAAACTACGTAGTTTAAAATCATCCAGATGTATTTATATGTCGAATTCAAACCATAGTGAAAACAATCGAAGAATTTTGTAAATAAAAAAGCTGTCGGAAAAAAAAAAAAAAAAAAAACGGAATAAGAGAAACAGACTGCCAGAGAAAATCACTTACCAAAAAAAAGGAACAAGAGGTATTAAATAAGAAATCTTAGAAAGAAAAAAAAAATCGTCAGGTAAGATTCATTGATAATCATATAAATATAAATCAAGGATGTTTTGGGACCACAGTTGTGCTGTGCTTGTACTGGTGGCATTACCATAAAAAATGAATGATCGTAAGTGTACCTGAAGAGATGCAAGACCGAAGGAGTTGTTGGGAGTCGGTAGAAATTACGTTGACCGACGACGACGAGAAATGGTTAGGTGGTGGAATTGGAATTGATTTCTGCAGCCGAAACGCCAGAAGAAATATCGTGCCGGAGACAGCCGCCATTGCTGTGGCCAAAACCACCCCTTGAGACGACAAAATCGACGACATCGACCTCTTTTATTAATATACTAATTGACGATCCAGCTATTAACCCAGAGAATAAGAAGAAGATTTGACTTGAGATTTTGAAAGAAGAAATTCTTGGAAAATCAATGGCAGATAAAGAAGAAGGGTTGTTGAAGGAAGGGTGTACTCAGTTTGTTAGTTGAAAATTAACGTCTAGAAAAAAAGAAGAAGAAGAAGAAGTCGTTTGGTATTTGTCAGTTCATGGATGGGATGAGAACAAGCCAAGAAATACAGGTTTTTTAATATAAAAATATATAGGAGAGATGGTGGGAGAGCAAATGGGATAATTATTTGAATTTGTTTAATCACAATAAATTAATTTAATAAAAAGGGGGTGACGGTTGCCTTTTTTTTTTTTTTTTTTTTTTTTTTTTTTTTAAGTAGTAAATTAAACGGGTAAAAAGGGTGGATAGAAATGAATGCAATTGGATGCAGATGTCAGCTTTTGGCAACTTTGAATATTGATGATTTTTTATAATTAGAAAAAAAAAAAAAAAAAAGAAGCACGGCGGCGGGGCAGGGGGGACCGCCGTGAGGGGTGTCACCTAGAGGTTTATAGTCATGCACCGCACGGCAAAGGTTTTGGCCTGAAAAGGGGAATTGGATCCATTTTATTTATTTTTTAGGTAGTAAACAAAAGTAGTAGTAGTAGTATATATATGAAGTAAGTTGACGATTGGTGATTGCTTCTGGTAGTAATAATAGTAATATAATTAGGTGGAATGAAACATTGAATTTGGAAAAATACGCAAAGCGTTTCACATGAAGATAAGGACGGTCACGTTATACAACAGGAGAATCAAGACCTACTGTTACTATCTATACAATGCCTTTTTTTTTTTTTTTTTTTTTTTTTTTTTTTTTTTAGGGGCGTTAGGTTGTTCATAACAATAACATCCTATACCATTTTTTTTAACAATTAGTTTTTTGTTTTGGTTACATTTTTTTTAACACCCTAAAATAATTTTACTGCAATAATCATCCCTAACCCATTTTTCTATTTATTCGTAAATGGCAATATACTTTTTCTAACATCCAAATATATATATATTATTTAAGCATAATCATTCCAACAGTCCCAATTAACTCGATCATAAGCCTTCTTTAGGTCCACTTTGATTATCATAATTCTCTTGTTTCCTTTCTTCTGACGCATAGTATAAAGGACCTCTTGTGCCACAATTATATTGTCCGATGTTTGCCTCCCTGGGATAAATGCACTATGACTGTTGTCTGCAATCTTGTCGATAATCATCCTCAGTCGATTGGCAATGATTTTGGTAATGGTCTTCACGGTAACATTTGTTAAGGCGATAGGTCGAAGTTGAGAAACCGATTCGGGTGGGTGTACTTTTGGAATAAGCGCAATAAATGTCCTATTCATGGACGGTGAGATATGGTGCCAAAGGGACATTCTTCGGCTTACCGGCTTCAACGACGCTTTGCTTGACATTATCATGTATTCTCTCGGAAGCACTTCTCTTGAAATTCTATGGAACGGCACTCCCCTAGAAGGCTTCCAACCGCGTCGTGGTCTAAAACAAGGTGACCCTTTGGCACCATATCTTTTTGTCATTGTCATGCAGGTCTTAAGTTGCCTCATTAATAAATCAATTGCTGAAGGAAGATGGAAGCCTATTTCGGTCTCGCGTTCTGGCCCAAAAATATCACATCTTTTCTTTGCGGATGACCTCCTTCTCTTCTCGGAAGCTTCCGTGGATCAAGCATGGGAAATTGAGCACATCCTCTCTGTCTTTTGCGGTATATCTGGCCAAAAGGTAAGTCCTACTAAGTCTCGATTTGCTGTCTCCCCGAACACTGATGAAGTAACCATTAGTTGCATACAAGCAGCATTGGGCATGCGTCACACTTGGAATCTTGGAAAATACTTGGGTGTTCCACTACACCATAACCGGGTGAAGAAGGAGGATTTTCAAGGCATCATTGATAATGTTCGGTCAAAGCTACAACCCTGGAAGGCCCTAACCCTATCTAAGGCGGGGCGCCTTATTCTCTCTCAATCGGTCCTCTCTAGCACCCCTTACTACCAAATGCAAACGATCCGCCTGCCAGTGAGTATCAGTGTATCACCTACGAGTTGGATAAAACCGTTCGGAATTTTCTATGGGGCCATAACACGGATACACGCGGAATGCACCTAGTGGCTTGGAACCACATATGTCAACCCAAGCTAGAAGGCGGCCTTGGTATTCGGAACGCGCGAGACATGAATAGTGCCTTTTTGGGTAAGCTTGCTTGGCAACTCCTCACCGAACACGGGAAACTTTGGATACAAATCTTACGGAGCAAATATGGCTCACCTTTAGATCCACCAAAACCGAAATAATCATTCCAACAGTTTGAACGTGCTCCAGAAAATCAGCAACTAAAAGACCCAAACATGGAAAGCATCAAATTAAACTTTGGGTTTAGTCTTCTTTCTATTCTCAAGTGAGTTTTGTTTTTTCCTGATGTTTTTCTAGTGCATAATTTTTTTCGTACTTTCTTTGGTGATGAGGAGGTTTTTCTCCCCCGTACTACTTATGATTTCTTCAACATCAAAGAAAATGTAGAAACTTTCTTCTTCACTTTGATTTCCAAAAAAAAATTTCATGGTATCAAACTTTCTTCTTCAATTTGATGTCCAAAAAAGAAAAACAGTATCATATTGGATTTTTTCTTTTCTTTCTTGTATGATGTAGTGGGATTAAAATGAAAAATACGAGAAGAAGAAGAAGGAAGAAAGAGGGGGACGTGGTGGGTGGATGTAGTACTGTTCACTTTTGCAGAGCCTCTATTAGGGCAGCTGTAGTGGCCTCCTCCAAAAATCAACCTAAAACATCATATAGCCCACATGATTAAAAAGCTAATATGCCAATAAATGGACTGAGTTGTAATGATTCACAATATTGCAGAGATTTTGCTGCAATGACTCACAATACTTGAGAGATTTTAAAAGCCCTCACCATGGGCTTCTATAAATGGGCTGAGTTGTAGATGTGTTGAAGAAAAATGCCTCAAAAAAAGAGCCATTGTATGCTAATATATTTTTGGCCAGTCTAATTTTTAGATGGTGTGATAAAAAATGGATGTAAAGAACAGGCTACTACAGCCGCTCTTAATGGGGAATGACTTAGCAAAAATTTGGGATAGAGGGTCATTAAAGCAGCCATTGTGGAATAGGGGTTGATCAAGGATCCTTAAACTCATTTTTAGAGGGTACAAAAATGTACCATTGTGGTTAGAGTGACCACAGTGGTAGGATTTTAACTCTCCTTAAATCTGATATAGAGTGCTTAACCTACCCTCAAGCCCACAATGACACCCAACCAAACCCCCTATCCCCAAATAAAATTAAGATTCAACAAAATCGTTTCAGTGCCCAAAAAAGGTAATATGATATGCAAGTTGCTATCTATTTTTTTGTCATTTAAACAAGTATTAAAAAAAGTGTATGTTTGTAGTTAAATTAGTTAGTTGAGATGTGAGAGGAAAAAATAATTTTGAAGAATGATATATGGAGTATTATTGGTGTTGATTGTTTTATAGGGTGTTGAAAAAAGTAAATATGAATCGGAAAATAAGATAAATGAGAGAGTAAGAGTGTCATCCCACCATTGTGGTCACTAAATTTATTACGGATATCATAATTTTATGAAAATCACATATTTCTCCCCGACAAAAAATGAGGTTGGTGTTTCTTTTAAGTAATTGTTTGTGGGTGCGGGGTGGGTAGAGCCGTTAAAGAGCCGAGCCGAACCGAGTATCATTTGTTCAAGCTCTGTTCGTTTTTGTCACGAGCTTGTTCATGTTCGTTCGTTTAATAAATGAACAGAAAAATATGTTCAAGTTTGGTTCTTTAAGGTAACGAGCTTGTTCGCGAACGTTTGCTAAATAAACGAACATAACATTATGTTCAAACTCAAGTCATTTATAAAGAAATTTTGTTCGATCTCATGTTCGAGTTTGGCATGCTAGATGTATTTTTGTCTCTCAATTCGAGTTTGGCTTGTTAAGGTATAAAAAATTAAGTCCAACTGAATAAATAACAAAATACAAAGAAATATTCAAACATTATAGTAGTAAAAACATTATGACAACTCTATCAATATTTTATAAAAATACCCTAGAGTATCTATTAGATTAATAGATGTTTTATCATGTTATAAGTCAGTTAGGTTGTACATTGATTTATCTATATAAACAGATTCACGAACATAATCGAACGTTCACGAGTAAGTTCGTGTTCGTTCGTTCGTTTAGGAAACGAGCTTTAAATATTGTTCAAGCTTGGTTCGTTAAGCTAAACAAACGAACGATCACAGATGCTAACGAGTCGAATACGATTTTGTTTATGAGCGGCTCTGTTCGTTTAACAGCACTAAGGGTGGGGGTAGAGAACACAATTACAAAAGAGAACAATTTGGTGTTGTGGTAGGGCAAGAGAGGGAGATGGGACAACATGAGATAAGGTGGCAAGGGCGTGAGGCGGCGGCAGCTAGAATATGAATTAAATATGAATTAAGAGTATCTCCAATGCTTCATACATAAAGCTTTTTAAAAATATAAAGCTTTAGAAACATCTTTACACCATTGTATTCCATCCACCTAAGCAAAGCTTTTAGCAAAAGCTTTTGGCAGATGAACCGGTTTATCTAATGCCAAGTAGTCTTTATTTTTATTTTTAAATGGTTTGTGTGTAGTAGAAAAAATATTTTTTTGTAATAGGCCCATGCTATAATTTTTTTTAAAAGGTTTATGTATTGAAGAGAAAATATTTATAGAGTGATGACATGGCATTGTCATAGAGTATTTAAAAGCTCCATGATTGGAGATGCTCTAAGGTTTGTTAATGAATAAAGGAGTTAGGGTTGGGAGTGTCTAATTTTGAGTGTTCACATTGCAACAATAAATCAGCAAAGGGACGTGAGCTGTCTTTTAATTTGAGTGTCACTAATAGCCCTCTTGAAGGGTAATAGTATTCGCTTGGGTTGGGTTTGAATTTGCTTGGGAGGAAATCCATAATTGAACCATTTAATCAAGAAAAAAAAGAAAAGAAAAACATCTTAAATTCATAATATTTCGTAACTAGTTGGATTTGTTAGGGTTAGAATTGATTTTGTTTTCACTTTGGTCAGTATTTTTTTCGGGGGCTTTCTAGTCATCCCTAGCACAAACGGTAAGGCCACTGGTATTGCCAAGGCTGAAATTGATATAGTCAATGCAATTTACACACTATTTTTGTCTTGGCAATAATGGTAGCCTTCAATAAAACCGATCCGGTATCATGGGGATTAAAAGTGGAATAAGATCTGGTATGATAGGGTGTAGTATATTATTATAAAAGGTGCAATGAATTTCATCCACATTTCTCTCCAAGAAAGTAAGGATCGAGTATTCACACTGTAGTACTACGGCCAAATAAAGGCGTTCAGTGAGAAAATTTTACATGTAGACTCCTACGTGAGTGAGTTGCTTACATGGCGTCATCCGGCGATTTAAACTGTGGTCTAGATGATGCCACGTATCAACTCCCTATATTTTTGTCTTGGCAATAATGGTAGCCTTCAATAAAACCGATCCGGTATCATGGGGATTAAAAGTGGAATAAGATCTGGTATGATAGGGTGTAGTATATTATTATAAAAGGTGCAATGAATTTCATCCACATTTCTCTCCAAGAAAGTAAGGATCGAGTATTCACACTGTATTACTACGGCCAAATAAAGGCGTTCAGTGAGGAAAATTCTTACATAGAGATTTCACGTAGTGAGAGTTGTTCACACATCATCATCCGGCATTTAAAGCGTAGTCTGGGATGATCTGGCGTGTCAACTCCCTACGTGGAAATCCATCTACAATAGAATGACCCGTTCAGTGAATCTTCCACATTCATTCCTCTTTCCCTTTCCATCATTTATTACTAACTTAAACTAAAACTAAGCCTAAGTCCAAACTGATGTAATATTTTTATTTGCAGCACATCGAATCTACTTTCATGTCACACCATAACGAAATTTGACCAGTCTAGATTTGAAGCTGTCAATAACAATTTCCAAACTAATAGTCAAGCTATTGTTGTAGCATACCATCATGCAATATTCAACAACTACCCCACCGCTCTTAATATCAAGGTCATTGACGTACGAATTTGGTCTCTTTTGTTTCATTTTTTTTTTTTTTTTTTTTTTTTTTTGAGAGAGGGAAAGAGGATATTTTATTATATTTGGGGAGGGGATGTATGAACAACTGCTAATAATCGTAGTATATTACACCAAGAGTTTATGGCTATAAGCCTGAATCTTTCAGCGATAAACACATGTTTTGCAATGTTCATACAAGTTAAGTATCGCGCATTAAGTAGTTACAAAGAAGATTGGAAGGAAGATGTGTCGGGATTGATCCCCAGTGCTACCTGGAGAATGTGCTCCACATGAATCTGGTGGGGATAGTGTTGTAAGAGTTTCAAGTTATCCACAAAATCACCACTTAATAATTCGGTCCTCACACACATCAGCATTGCACAACAGATTCAGTAAAAGCATGTCCTGCACACAACAGTATTCATGACATAACGTGAGCAACAAATCAAAGAAACTCTAGATTGCTTTTGCAGCTTCAGGAGAAAGATTTCACCTGAATGCCGAAAGGGTTGCTTAGAAGAGAATCCCAAATTCTCAAAATTGTTTCAAGACTGAACTCTTGGGTAAGTAGTAGAGTAATCCAACGGAATGCATAGAATTGGGGATCAACCTGTTGATATTAAGTTGCAGAAATTTAAATTATTCGCAGAACTTCATTTCATAGCATTGATTGATAGTGAGAACATGAAAATAACAAAAAGATACTATATACATGTACCTACTAAGGACTCGATGTTACCTTGTTTAGCAGCTCAAGATGCGTCCACAATTCCTCATCATTGTTTTTCAACAACTCTGACAACCGTGAAAGAGTAGAGCGGATACCCACAGAACTATTATCCAGTTGCTCACAGAAGTGATCCAGTGAATCACTCATCAGTCTTACAAAGCATGAAAAAGCATCTACTTCAGCGTTTTCCTGCAAAAAGTTCTCTCATTTGTTGTTTTAGCTTAGGAAGTTTGATGGTAATTAGACCGAAAGAGATCTAAATTCAATTATCTGAACTATCAAAGTAATTGTTAGCACATGGTCCTATATTAAGAAAAAGAGAGCAAGAGAAAGGAAAAAAATGGTATGACGCCTTTCAACTTGAATTAGAAGTCTCTCCTATTTCTGGTTTGGAAACAAAATTTGAGGGAAAAACATAAAAGGAAAATGCTTACTGCATTGGTCACGCTACTATCTGCACTGAAAACAAAATACAGTGGTGCTAAGACCTCATTCATGCCTTGCACATATCGAATTTCTGGATTGAGTTTTGCAAATAGGATAAGGATATCTCTCATAGATTCCTGTAAATGGTGTGCACATTTTAGCTCAAAAAGGAAGGAATGAACGACGACGCTGAAGAGATAATTGTGTAGTTCAGACTTAATAACACTTGCATTCAGAAGGAGAGTGCAATGGCAAATACCTTGTTTTTCCTACCGATGGATGAATTCTCGGCAAAGAATTCTATATCTGGATGCGTTCTTTGCAGATCACGGTCTATCTGTTCCGAAATTTCTGAAAACTACACATAGAGTTTGGATTTAACATGCTTTCAATCCTTGTAGAAATGGCACAAAGAACTTGAACAGTTGAAGACACTTGCCTCAAAGTACTGATGCCAGACACTAGTTTTACCTAAAGATAGAGGGTGGTCTTCGTTTGAGACTTCCTGTCGGTCAAGCGGTTCCCCAGAATAGATTTCAGATAGGGGCTTGTTGATTTCCAAGTCATTGTCATGCCTCCTTGAACATTCAGACTATCTAAAATAAATCTAGTAATTAGCAGGTTTGTCAATAGTGTGAAGCCTTTAAAGATAATTTGGTAGCTTACCGGGTTCAGTAAAAGATCCTGTTTTAGCTGGTGATACTTTAATCGGTTCTCAGACAATTCTTTTTCCCACAAGTCACGAGATGCAGGTAAATATCCAAGCAAGAGCTGCAAAAGTTTCGAACAATATGGAACATCTTAATCTACAGAAACTAAAATCTTTGATAGAAGCAAGTAGACAAAAAGTTTGCCAGCTATCAATAAAAACTCAAACACTTAAAGCCCAGTTTTTTGTTTATACCTTCCAAATTGTTGCCCGTAAACTTCCGCCATCTGGAATCCCAGAACTAGCCATTCTCTGCAGCTTCTCTAAATTTATATCTTTCTGGGAAAGCTGTGGCAAATATCACCCGCACATACGAAATGAGAATATAATAAAAAACCATAGACTCTAATATGATCATGAAAATTACAAATTCCTTCTTCTTCCTTTAATTTTTTTTAAAATGTAAGCCTGAAAAGGATTGTTTGACTAAATATGTTCCAGAAGGAAAAAGGCATAAATGTAATAAAACTGAAAGATAAGGGGCAACCACAAATAATTATGCAAATTAAAGTATTGTCTACCCAAAATCTTCTAAACTCAAAACATCTACAGAAGCAAATAACTCTCGTTTGCTACATGTCCTGTAAAATTTAGACAACTGCTACGTATCCACATAAAATCAATCTTTTTGCTCGAATAACAATAAGCACCGAACAATTGTTGCAAACTAAGTGGAAAGTCATCAACATCACAACCTATCCTTACAATAAAATAATACTTGTTTTCAAGGTATATGATTCACAAAAACAGAAAAACATCAAAGAAAACACAAAATTGAAAACATACACAAGGAGTAAACGGATCATCTATAAATCCGATTTTAGCTACATAAGGAGCACTATGGTGCGTGAAATTTTGAAAAGCGGCTTATGCCTTGTCGAACAAAGGGTCAGCTCAATCATGCCTACCAAATGCAATTACATACTTTTATTACAAATTAAAGCAGTGACCTAAGTCCATCAGCTCCTAAATTCTAATACACTACCATAATGTAGCATTGAAAAATTCTTAACCCATCTCAGGCAATTGGCTCATTATCAATAATGAATTCACAAAGCAATCCATGTAGGATAGCATGTTTTTTTTCAATAGAAAATGTAGTGTGATGGGATGTTGCACCTGCGGAAATAGAAAGAAAAGAAAGAAAAAAAACAGATTAAACATTATTGAATCAAGAGTTTCTCTTTCTCTCTGGCAAAATATAGCATCGTAATGAATATTGATATACCCTACTACTACCGTACTACGGTCCAGTGTGCACTATTAAAATAGAGAAAACCAGACAAAAGGCCGATAGTTATCTGACCTCAAACTCAAGATCAGACCGCTTCTCATTGATCGCAATAGCCTCCAAATTATTAAGCTGCTTTTGAGCAACCCTAGCTTTCGGAATGAAACCAAATTTCTCATCACAAACATCAATTTCATCTTGCAAACCTCTTGGATTTGGATGAAATATCACCAGTTCTTCTCCAGACTCGAACCCTATCTCAACTCCGGCATTTTCTTCTTCGTCTTCTTTACCAAAAAAAACAGGGGGTAAACAGTTAAGTTTGTGAGGCAATGTTAACTGGACTTTTTCCGGTAGCTTGATCTTCCCCTTCAACATTGCTAGTTCCTGAGTGAAAAGGCGTCTGGAGAGCTGTGTCTCTTCGGGTATATATACAGGTTTTCAAGTTGGCCCAGTCTCTCTCTGCATTTTGAGGGAACGGGAACGGTAGTTATTAACCGTTTGAATGGTTGGTGGGCTCCCTCAACATTAAGATTGGTTGACTGGGCCGAAATTTGGGACCCTTCGTTGGAGAATTGGGTTTTGTCTATGGGTGAACAAAAATTATGTAAAACCGGCCTGATACATTGGACCGACCGGAAATGGATTGCAAAATAATAATAAAATGATATATCGGCAAATAATTATGCAACCTCGAAGGAGGTGTTTATCAAAACATACGATCATCAAAGCACGAGAATTGAGGATAACTTGGAATACTTGAAGTAGACCCTAGTGTTAGTAATCCTTGGTAGCATAGTTGTGCTTTTGTTCATTACGTAGCAAACTCGTTGATGTAATTATTTTTTATGGTTACTGTTAACGAAGATCCGGTTTCCACAATATATATGTATACTAGTATTTCACACCGTGATGCACGGTGTATGCCCACTGCAGGTATGAGTGATTGTGACCGGCTAGTTACATAGTTTTGATGGTGAATTGTAACATGATATAATAAGGAGATATTTGATACGTAAAAGATCATCAGTAAATAATCGAGAAGCGGAAAACAAACAACCTTTTCGGAGGGGGTTTGGAGGGGGTTCATCGGGCTCATATTCACGGAGGGGGTTCGGAGGTTGTTCGGAGGATGTCGCTCGGAGGAGGTCGTTCGGGAGGCGCTTGAGGAAGTCGTTCGAGGTCGTTCGCATACGTAAACATATCGTAGAGGAGATAGGGTAGGATATATATGTGGTCTAGGGAAGAAGAAAAAAAACCAAGAAATTGGAGGGGGTCCGGAGGTCGTTCGGAGGATGTCGTTTAGAGGAGGTCGTTCGTAGGCGGTTGATGAGGTCGTTTGAAGGTCGTTCGGGCACACAAACATATCGTAGAGGAGATAGGGTAGGATATATATATGTGATCTAGAGGGGGGGAAACCTCCCCTCCTCAGAAATCCTATGTCCAGTGCTGCAATTTGGGTTATTGCTTAATAAGCATGTATGTGGGGGAGATGTAGTTGATGAGGCCGTCCGGACATGTTTTCAAGGGGAGCTGGGCATTGCGCTAAACTTCTTTCGGGCACGTCCTTGGCCTTCTTTTCCGATTCATCGGGTTCATATTGAGTCGGATGTGGGGTCGGAGGAGGCGTTTGAGGAGGACGGTCAGAAACATATCGTAGACAAATATATGTTACCTTGTTCGGAAACATATCGTAGACACGCAAATATATCGTTCGGAAACATATCGGAGGTCGTTCGGACACGCAAAAAATCGGAGGGTCGTTCGGATGATGTCTTTCGGATATCGTAGACACACAAACATATCGTTCGGAAACATAAACAAATTGTTCGGAAACATAGCGTACACACAAACATATCGTCGACAAACATATCAGAGGTCGTTTGGACAAACAAAAAATCGGAGGGTCGTTCGGAGGTTGTTCGGAGGATGTCTTTTGGAGAAAAAAACTCTCCCCTCCTCAGAAATCCTATGTCTACTGCTGCAATTTGGGTTCTCGCTTAATAAGCATGTATGTGGGGGGAGGTGGTTGATGAGGCCGTCCGGACATGTTTTCAAGGCGAGCTAGGCATTGCGCTAGGCTTCCTTCGGGCACGTACTTGGCATTCTTTTCCGATTTATCGGGCTCATATCGAGTCGGAGGGGGGTCGGTGGAGGCGGTTGAGGAAGTCGATCAGAAACATATCGTAGACAAACATATGTTACCTTGTTCGGAAACATATCGTGGACACACAAATATATCGTTCGGAAACATAAACACACAAACATATCGTAGACAAACATATCGGAGGTCGTTCGGACACGCAAAAAATCGGATTGTCGTTCGGAGGATGTCTTTCGGATATCGTAGACACACAAACATATCGTTCGGAAACATAAACAAATCATTCGGAAACATATCGGACACACAAACACCATAGACAAACATATCGGAGGTCGTTCGGACACACAAAAAAATGGAGGGTCGTTCGGACACACAACCCAAAAAAAGCACACACACAAACATATCGTTCGAAAACATATCGTTCACACAAACATATCGGAGGTCGTTCGGACACATAAAAAATCGGACCAAAAAAAAAAAAAAAAAACCAAAACATGACACGTGTCAGCACAAGAGGAAGTGCCCATTGTCTTTGTATTAGATATTAGGATATATATAACCTTAAATCTTACGACTAATATAAGAGTAATGAATTGGATGATTGACTTTATGGAATAGTACCTTAAACGTTGACCCATTGTGAATTGACTGAAGTTCGGAATCTCACGGTCAAGTCACCATTAGTGCCCCAGAACACTAAGAGTGTGACCGCTTGATTTGGGTCGTCAGTGTTGGACGTCTCAGTGACTGCACTTATACGTGAAAGGGTTTACACATGACTGAATCAATTCGATATGGTCTTGTACCAAGTCTGCAACGAGAAATCGCAATTGAATCATTAGATGGTTATTAATGGATTAATTCTTAATGCTGGTGTGATTGTAAACTCAAGCTTTTTCAGGGGGTGGCGTTTGATTTAGCGATACAGTTACCTAAGCGTGTTTTTCCTAATCCTAAACATTTTAGTATCACTCAGAGATTGGTAGCCGAGAATGTAAGCCACAAACATGGAGTCCACTCCATCCTAAAAAAGGAAGTAAATAAGTGTATTCCTCGTTTGTTAATCATGGTATTGATCGATTGCGTGCATCCCTTGATATGATCGAAAAATATCATTCATTAGTGGGTTAATGGTAGTTTGATGATAAGATGTTATGGAGAGGTATTACAGACAATGCCTTGCTCTAGATACAAACTGTATGTTGAGCATTATCTATATGTGATGGTTATATCGGTGGACGTTCGATAATTACTATGAATAGACAATCTATATTTCAGTGACGTTAAAATGTTCCATATTCCAGAAGAGGTCATGCACTGCTAGGACCTTTCACCAAAATATGAGGTCATAGCAGTGCATGACCTCTTCTGGAATATGGAACATTTTAACGTCACTGAAATATAGATTGTGACGGCGGGTCACCGTGCTTTTACACATGAAATATAGATTTCTTTATTTTAACGTCATTTTAATGGAACATTGTGACCCGCCAACATTTTACACATGTGAATTTTACATCTACAATAAAGAAATATATTTCCAATATTAAAAACTCTTTTACCAACAAAATATTTATATATTCAACAAAAAATATATTTCCAATACTATATTTTAGACGTACTAATTACTTTTAAATCTGTGTGATTCTTCTCTGCGACGGATAAAAAAAACGGGGTATTAAATTAGGTGGATATTAGTTCACCGAATACATAAAAATTTAACTTGGAGTAGTAATTATACTAGATTTGACCCTAAATTATTCATATATCTAGACGAGTAAGACTATCTCCAATAATATCTCTTTATATCACCCTCTATCTAAATCGTTTTATGTTCCAGTTACACTTTTTCAATATGTCTCGGATTTTATGCTAAACGAAATATAACAAGTAATAAAATAAATCCGCTACCCTGCCACGAGGATCGTAGTATAATGATTAAAACCGAGTCGAACTCACAGGAATCGCTTTGTCTAGTTTGATTAATTTTCCTAAAGTTGTCACGAAAGTAAAAACGCCCTATCCTAAACAATTTAAAGACTACAACTAAAATAACAAAACAAAATGAACTAGTAATGAAAACAATAAAGTTAAATCGATGAAAGATTAAAAATCTAAAGCCAAATAAGATAATTATGAACCGAATAACGAAAATAATTCTATTCTATAAACTAAATAAAAATTATAAAATTGCTATGGTGATAACAAATGATTTTTTCAATAAATTTAACAACGAACAAGCAATGATCCACCGATCCCGCAACCATCAATTTCTTCTCTAAGGTTGTCTAGTGATGATTTAATAAGAATTGTGGTTCACCTATCATAAGTATGAATTTCTAATATCTTAGAAAAATTCACCTATCAATCTTTTTCGTCCATCGATCCTAAAGATTAACGCTTTAATTATCAAGGTGTGAAATTCATCAATCTCATAACCTTGATATTCAACCTAACAACTATCGCTAATTAGATTAAAAATCCAATCTTTACTATGGTGATCTTAGTTTAACAACGATTCTCATCAAATATTAAACATCAAACAACAATACATTCATCAATGAAATTGCATAATAACAATAAAAACATAGAAAAGATACAATATCATTAAAACTCACAAACAATCCAAAGAGTCGAAATTGAGATGCTTCGCAACGATCGGTTTCACAAAGCTCGCTCAAGAAAGCCTCACCTCGACCATCGTCACACAGGGAGCAAAATAAAATTAAAAAAAAATACAAAAACACTCGGTCGACCGAGTGTCAGCGTTCGCTCGACCGAGTCCTACACTTTTTTTTTTTTTTTTTTTTTTTTGCTTTTTCTTGTCGCCTCTGTTCTCCAGATGCTTTTTGGTGTCCTCTCTGTTCCAATGACTGCGTCCTTTTATAACCTTCTTCGAGCTAGGGTAATAATTATCCTATTTCCTTTTCTTTAAAAATAAAAACTAAACCCTAATAAAAATATAATAATTCCAATTTTGTCCTTCTAGATAAGTCTTCAAATAAAATGCTGTTCGAAATCCTTCACTTTCGTTGACTGCTCCACGATATGCTCGTCGCTGCATCTACAACATAATAAAACGCAAAAGTGTAACATCATCACATATATAAATAGATAATTCTTAATAAAATCACGTAAATAACCCGACTTTGCACTCTAATACTTTCCAACTTCATTCTTTCAATAAATCCATTAAACACTTAATTTTCTATAAAAATTAATAAAATACAAAGGATATTGTTACGAAATAATGTAATATAAATCGTAAAAATCACCGTAAACACAATACTTTATAAATCAATCTACTCCAATAAATACTCTTTAATCTTTATACAATCCTCTTAAAACAATTTTTTTCTATAAACCAAATAAACAGAATAAATTTCCTACACAACTCAAACCAAAACATCTTTGAAGTGCAAAATGAAAATCGTAGACTCCTTAAAATAGCAAAATAAATTATAAGAAACAAATTTCCTGCAATGCTATGATGAATGAAGAGCATCCCTACTTGAACTGCTGTTAGCTGAGAATAAGAACTTAATTTAAACTATTTGTTAAAGTGCAAAATAAAAATTAACATAAATAATAATTTAATATATTAGTAGGAAACCCGTGCGATGCACGGACAACGTTATATTTTAAAAGTAAACATCGAAGGAAAATAATATGTTATGAAAAAATGTCGTGTTTAAACAAACTAACATATAAAAAATGATTTAATTCATAAAAAACATAGAATTAATTTGTGCAATAATGAAAAAAAGGTCTAATCTATCATAAATATGTACGACAATTAATTTAGATATTATAATAATGTAAGAGCTACAGGGAAACATAAAATCCAAAAAACGATGGTTTGAATGAAAAAACAATCCGACAAACATGTCCATGTACAATGAAAGATAATTGTAGAAATGTGTTCAATGTCAATGAAAAATAGTACTGGTTAATGGATTTCTGGTGAAACTGAACAACAATCATCCCACTAAATTTTAGGTAACACCTGGAAAAAAAAATAGAAATGAGATTAAGAAAAGTGTTGACTTATCCTCGAGAATTTTGAACTAATACAAGTATTAACCAATAACACAATAAATTGGCGAAATCCCCGGCAACGACGCCAAAAACTTGATGTCCTAAAACTGGGGTCCAATCTAACCGGCAGTGTACCGGATCAAATTGTAGTCTAGTCTGGCGAATCAAGGTCGTCTCCTCAGGGAACACGAAACAATTCAAAGTGTGGTTAAGCACCAATTAGTTATTATTATCTTGATCTAAGTCGCAGTTTTAACATAAAAGTGATAATTTACGATACTAATAAAATTACGATTAATGATAAGGGTACTAGCCAAGACAATTTTATTGAACTACAGTCTCTTTTAGTTTCAAGGATATGATTAATTTGGCCTATTAGGGATATTCAATTGTGTGAAACGGTGCACTTCTATTCTAATAATTTCCCCTCATACGAGTGTACGAAATCGTTCTAATCCTCCTCCTTGGTTTAAGAGCCATAAACCTAATGATTTGACATGATAAACTCTCGAGTACAATTAATCTTTTCCCGGATAAGAAATCGGATTCCGATAAACGGCCAATTTTACCTTCTGGTTTTTCTACCTCGTTCTCACACCTAATATCTCCGTTCGGTATCAAATAAGTGTGTGTGCCAATATTGGTTAATTACTCCAACACGAGCTAACAATCAATTTAAGTAGAAAAAGATTCAATACAATCGAAATTAAAATATACATTACATAATCATCATCCGTTCAACCAAAAGAGATCAAAATAGTTCAATTACATGCCTTGGCTAGTTATACGACTAGCCACTCATTCTACAAATACTAACATATTTAATTTAGCATTCATAGCAATCAGATTAACAAAACAAAATAATACTAGAATGTTATCGGTTACAACCGTTGAATTTACAAAAAGAGAGCTTGCTTCTTCTCCGGTGAGCTTCAATGGAGGTTGAACCAAAAGCTTAATTTTTCATCATCAACTATCCCCAAAATTATGCCAAACATTCTAAGTATTAAATTGGTGATGAAATAGCTAAGATGGAATTTAATTTTTGGCTTTAAGAGCCTTTTAGTGTTGTTGCCTGCAAGATAAAGGGTAAGGGAGAGAATAGTTGGCCCTCAAGATGTTGTGCTAATGTGTGTATAAATAGGATTCCGTCTCCGTAAGTGAATAGTGATCAAAATAATTCTGGTTGACATATATCAATCATCAATTCATTTTGTCTCTAGAAAAATCACTTTTGCATACAACTAAAGAATCAACAGCTGCACCGTTCTCATTTGATCTAGTATTTCTCGGCTAGCAGAAGCAATCACGCCTCACCCAAGCTCCGGAGGAAGGCCTGCTCCAGGTAGACCCGTCCAAATGGTGGAACCGGAACCGCCGGTTTTAAACAGTGCCGGTTTGGGCCGGTTTGAAAAACGGGCGGTTTATCGTTCAAAACGGCGGTTGCGGTTTGGGCCGTTCCCGCTTACCCCGTTTACTCCCGGTTCGAGATCACGGTTCCGCCACGGTTTTAAAATTTCATAATTTTTTTTTTCATTTTCACATAATACTTATTATTTTCACTACAATAACAAATTATTATTCTTTTCACTATAATTACTAAAACGAGAGTAATATATATATTTTTTAAATAGTTTTCTATTCGGTGTTAAAAATAATATTAATATTGTGTTATTTTATTTATATGTAAATAATGTTATTTTAAAAAAATTGTGTTATTTTTTCAACGCTGTATCAAGAATTCGGTTGCTTTCACGTATTTTTATATGTAATCGTGTCGGAGATAATAACATATAAAAAATCAAACCGAACGTAGTTCTTTTGTTTATTTTTAGTTTTTATAGTTTGTTGTAAAAGTTTTTATAGTAATTTTTATTAATGTTTTTTTTAAAGTCTTTTATAGTTTTTGTTATAAATTTTTTGAGTCGGTTTTAAGTATACGTTGATTATAAATGTTGTTTTATTAAATATTAGGTGAGATATATTGTGTTGTTTTTTTTATATGTAAATTGTGTTGTTTTTTCAACGCTTGTACCGGTAATTCGGTTGCCTACGTATTTTTTTATATATAATCGTGTCGGAGGCACAACACATATAAAAAAATTAAAGCGAACGTAGTTCTTATTGTTTATTTTTTAGTCTTTTATCTAATTTTTTTTTAGTCTTTTATAGTCTTCTTATATGTTTTTATAGTACGTATTTAAAGGTTTTTGAAATGTTTATTTTATTGTAGTCTTTTATAGTATATATATGTGTAATGTGTTTGTATTTTATAGTTTCATACAATTTTTTAGGTTTGTATATGGTTTGTTTGGGTGTTTTTATAGTTTCTTATAGTTTATTTTAGTTTTGTGTAGTGTTGTTATGGTTTGTTATAGGTTATTATTGTTTTTTATATTCTTTATAGTATTTTTTTAAATGTTTGTTTTATTGTAGTCTTTTATAGTATTCTTATGTTTTTCTATTATATAGTTTCATATAATTTTTTAGGTTTGTATATGGTTTTTATGGTTTTTTTTTTTATAGTTTTATATACTTTTTTTTAGTTTAAAGTGGTAGGTATTTTTTAGTTATTTTTAATAGGTTTTTATAGTTTCAATCGGGTTTTTTTTATGGTTTTTTTAATAGTTTTATATAGTTTTTAGTAGAAGGTTTTTTATAGTTATTTTTAATAGGTTTTTTTAATCTTTTATATTTGTAACAAATATATAAGTAAGATATAAATTGCGTACCTTTAATCGATGTCGGTATTTCGAGCGCTTGTTCCTCCTGAAGTTTCAGTGTCACCGCCTTCGAACTGTGACTCCTCATCTTCTGACTCAATGTGTTGCGCCCTCTTCTCGGCTCGTACCCAATCTTGACAAAGCATTTGCTTCTCTAAAGTGGTGGGATGAAGCAAACATCTTTTATTGGTAAGCACATATCCTGCCATGCTCAAACATCATTCAACAGTGACGGTCGAAACAGGGCAACTTAAAAACTCGACCGCCATCATTGCTAGAACTGGATATTCTTTAACATGTCTCTTCCACCACTTCAATAAGTCGAACTCAAAATCATAGTATCGATTTCACAAATTTTCAAATGTTGTGTTTAGAAATTTGGATATCTCTGTACGTTGATCGGATGGCGATGACGATGCCGCTCCCTTCTATGGTTTAGAATTCATTTTATCCAGAACTTTTTGAAGTCCCCGTACGAGACCTGTAGGGTTAGTAGAAGCACTTCCGGATGGATTGGGAACCGCTTCGTTTCTCAATCCATACATACGCTCATATTCAACATACAAAGCGTTTAATAAATTTTCTAGTCTAACTACTTCAACTATAAAATCTATCGGGGGCACATTATGAGTAACAGACAAAGCATCATAGTAAGCACCTAACATGTTATACAAACCTACTAGTCTTATACGAGGGTCGATCATAGAAGAAATGAGATAAGTGTCAGGATTATTCCATTTCTCCTTCATCGGCTCTAAACATTGAAATAATTCTGCGTCGTGTTCCATGGTTTCAAAATCGGCAGTTATTTCTATACAAGCATGCAAGACTAAATGTGCTGTGGGTTGATAACATTTTGAAAACAATACTGTAATTTTTTTGAATATTTCAAAAACATCAATCAGTTTCTTGCATGAAGTCCAAATAGAGGGATACAAACGATATTCGGTCGGACAGTGTTCATTTAAAAAATCACAAAATGTATTTTTAATTTTGTTTGTTTTTTCCAAAGATCATGAGTCGTGCTCCACCCATGCCAGACATCTGCATGGCGCTTTGATGAGGCGATGACCTTTCTCTTTAAGAAATTTATACCACTTATTAACAAGAATATTTCTACCTAACACATGTGAAATCGCAGTTTTTATCGAATTAATATTATGCTCAAAAACTCTTAGACCATCCTTTACACATAAATTAAAAATATGGCATAAACATCTAACATGAAAAAATTGACCATTACAAAGAGGTTCACAATATCGGGATAAGTCGGGAATAGAAGCAGTGTTGTTTGAAGCATTGTCAAACGCAATAGAAAATTTTTTACCTTTTAAATCGTATTCCTAAAAAATATCAACTAATAAAGATGCAATGTTAGAAGCAGTATGATTGTCGTTAAATAAATGAAAAGCAAGTAACCTTTTTTGGACAATCCAAGTGTTGTCAATCCAGTGACCCGACACGCCCAAATAATAATTGTTCGTCCTCCTATCCTCCCAAATCAGAACAACTTCAAATTTCGGTCTAGTAAAGTAAATTTGATTATAAATTTTTTTTTTTTTTTACACTTGCTAAAAAATTAGTTGAATATAATACAAAACCAAATTTACTAATAACTAAAACCGAATTGAAGTAACGATTAAATCAGAACAACTTCAAAAATTCGGTATCGTAAAGTAAATTTGATTGTTGTTTTTAACAACTAAACAAACTTGATAATCAAAGAAATTAGTAGAAGATATAAGAAATGAGTAGAAGATTGAGAGAGATTGGTGTGAGATTGGTGTAGGAATGAGGTAGTATTTATAGGAATTTTTTTGGGGTGTTTGGGAGAAAAAAATAATAATAATAAAAAAAAAAAATAGCCGTTGCATAAATAGCCATTGGGCGGTTCCGTTCCGATCTGTTCGCCTGCTTTCACCTTGCCCGGCCGGCTCAGTGGGTTCGGCTCAAACCGGGCGTTCCCGCCCGGCTTCGTTCCAATAATCACAAACCGGCCAACCGGCGGTTCCGGTTCCAACCGACGGTTCCGGTTTTGGTTGGCCAGGTCTAGCTCCATGTGATGCCCTTCGTCCTGCTCTTCCTGCAACATCCATATCTTAAAGTTTGAATCTAAAAGAATTAGCCCACTGTTTATTTCAGACAACCTGCAAGATCATTTAAAGAAAAGGTATGGGTATGTCACTTTAATTTAATTTTCTGATAAAGAAGCCCCCCTTCTTTAGCTTAATTGCAGAAAAAATCTTTTATTAATGGAGGGACATTCCTGGTCTTTAGTACCGTTTTATGTGTTTTCTTAGCTTTATGTGAAAATGACCCATCTTTTTTTCATTTTAAATGTAAAGACTTCTTATTTTCGTTCATCATGAATATTATTCGATTTTTAAGTAATTTGCAGTGGGGAAAAAAGTTTGTGGTTTGGTGATACCCTTTCTGGTTGTTGTTTCATTCTTGGACACATTGGCACTATTGGACTGTTGATAACGATTTATGACATATGCATAAGAAGATAAAAAGCAAATTGAGAGAACAAGTATAATTAAAATTTTTTTTATTGCATTTGGTGTCTATTTTTCCTTATTAATATAACAACTAATATTTGTTTGTCATCATTTGCAGATGCGAATTTGAAGCTTGCGTTCGCTTGCCTAACTCTATGGATTTGTTAAATCTCCAGGTAACATATGTTAATCAATTTTATGTTTTAGATCTGCTTTTTGATATTTCAATAGTTCTTATTTGGTAACATTTTTGTTCGCTTTTTTCATCAAGAAGGTCTATTTGTATTGGTCTATTAAGGTTACATGTATCTGTTTATATCAAATTTTATTTTTATTTACTGATTAGGTTGATATTTCTGTTATGAATAAGTCGATCTTATAGTTGAAGAGTCTACATATTTGCTAAGGTGAGAAATACAAGCTAAAATTACCTTAGAGCTATTATGTAATATCAATTTTTCCTAGGTTATTTATTCTTAATTTTAAGTGTTTTCTTCAAAGCTTTTTCAATAATCTTCCTTTTTATTTGTTGGAACTTCTAATGTTTGTTATGATTTTGGTGTATGAACATCTAACCCCCAAACTATGAGGCATGTGCAACTCTCATTTTATGTGATGCAGCAGGTCTTTTCTACCATCTACAACAACAGTAGAAGGAATGAACTGAAGCGTTCAACGTTTTTTCTGCTGATCTTAGAGAAGACTGCACTTTCCAAGCATTTCCGTTGTAAGTTCTGTGTGTTTGACATTCATATACGATTACTGCTATGAACATCGTATAAGATTGGCTTTCTGATGTACCTTTGTGGGCTTATTAGTTGTCTTCTCTAATTCCAACATTTATGTTATGAAAATTGTAGAAGACACTATCTTTCATGGATATTTTATTGATAATTTCTCACTTATTAGCTCTCAATTGATCTTTTCCTTGTAAAAACTCAGGCTGAACAAACTTGATAAGGAAGTTCATCGAGTGGTTTCTTCATGTATCCATGTTTGATCCCATCCATGCATTGGATGTGCAGTAGTAAAGGTATTGCGCTTTGAATTAGCTGTTTAGACAATATATACTCCTCACAGAATGCTTCTCACTCTTTAACTTCTCTGTTTTGATCTCGGCCTGTTTTATCCCGTCCTTCGATAATTTCATCTCCTCTAAAAGCATTTGTTTCTCTGTTGTATCTAACGTTGATTTTGATGAGGAATGTGTTGTCTGCGAGGAGCTACTGAAAATTTTTCATATGAAAAATTATGATAATGAGATTGGAAAATTGCACACTGAGCAAATGTTGTTGACTATGAAGGAGCACTCATGAAGGAAGGTGGTTGAATCTTATGGAATTGAAGTTGACTATTAGGTTATACAAAAATAAACCTAATGCATCGTTTTCAAGGTGGTGAAAAGAAAGGGAGGTTTTTGACCATTCAAGTCGGTTCTAAATTATGTTATCGTATTTGTTGCTGCAAATCAAGCACTTTCTTTTCTTACGGACAATACTCGTCTATGTAGAAGGCTATTGGATTATATAAAAACCAACTTGAGCCAATATGGGAAAGAGGGGTAGGGTAGGGTTACCCTTAGCTTGGAGATTCAGTTTATTGTTGGGTGTGAATCTTAAAAGTTTTAGTAGAGGAATTGGAACGTTAACCAAGAATTGGATAATGGGTAATAGATTTTTGCTTTCATTAATGGAGTGCGGAGTACAGTAACATTACGAATGTTACGTGTCATAGATGGTTTCAGTTTCATGATATTTTCATTTGCGTTACTTCATACTATTTTATTAGTTGGCTGATAATAGTTTTTCTTCTTTTTTCTAAATTTTTTGTTCCTCTCCTCTCAGACACCCATAAGAAGAAGAATTTTGTAGATATCTTGTTAGAACCTAGGAATGAAGTAAGCTAAAAATTTGTGCTAGAAAATAGTGGCGAAACATGTTCATTTTGGCTATGATTCTTTATTTTTCTTGTATGTGCTTCTTGTCACTGTATTTTGTCTGTTTCCTTGTTTTGACAGATACTATGAAGTCCTGAGTCTTGAATGTATAATCATTGTTAAGTGAATAACATGGAGATATAGCAAACAATATGGCCAAGTAGCATGTCAAAAGCTGTCTTATATTTTTATCAAAAAGGTCTCATCGGGTTGCTTGGTTTTGTTTTTGTTTTTGTTTTTTTTTTCTTCTTTTGTTTAGATTTACCAGGCTACCCACCACCGGCAACAGATCAAAACATGCCTCCACCGCCTCCACCAACCCAATGAACATACTTTACGGCGCTCTTTCAGGGAGGATCCAACCACACTTTCTAGGCTTCAAGGCCTTAGTTTTACCTCCTCATTAGTGCCACGTATTCGGTTTTTGGGGTTCGGGGTCTATGAATGTGTTGGCCAAATTTGGGTTCTGCTTTTATGTTGTTTTCGGTAAACGGATTCGGGTGTATCAATATGTAGGCCAATTTTGATTTTGTTGTTAATTTCTGTACTTGTTTAGTATAAACAATTTCTGTATGTTTTTTGTGCACTATGAATCATGTCCTTCCTACCCTAATATCCATTTACATTTCTACTTCCATCTTTTATTACATTCCACACAATAGCACACACTGTAAAAGCAAATAAAAAGGGTGGGTCCTGTGCATCCATTAGTATTCTTAAATTTGGAAGAACTAAGGAGCATAGCAGGAAGAAATGAGGAATAGTGGGCCATGAGAGAGAAGAAAAATCAACTAAAGTGATGACACTATTTACTTGATGAGGTGACCACAATGGAAGCATTTTGCAGCACTCTAAAGCAAATTTAGGGTGAATGATTCAGCCTGCAACCCACAATGGGTCTTTAATTCATTCCCTATCCCTAAAATAAACTAACAGACTCCTCTAATACAGGGACTCCATTAAAATGAACAGTAGCTGATCTACAAGAGAGAGACATCTGAAAGTTTTCCTTTTCCTACCCCGGAAACAATATTTCTGGTTTCAAAATGTAAATTTTTTTTTTGGGTGTGTAAAGGAAAGTGCTATTTTTACATTTCATCCTAATTTATATTTTTAAACATTTTTGGGTCCAGAAAAGACAGATATTTTTTATATAACATACAACGTTTTTTTATAAACGCATACGACATATTAAATCTCACTGTGTAAGTGTAAAATATTTCATTTCAATTTTTGTGAGAAAGTAAAAAGAAAAAAGTGAAAAAATGTGTTGGTAGTTAAATTAGTTAGTTGAGATATGTGAGTTTTTTTTATTTTATTTTAAGGAATCGTATAGTGAATGCTTGTTGGGGTTGATTGTTTTATAGAGAGTTAAAAAAGTGAATCTGAAACGAAAAATAAGATAAATAAGGAGTATAATTGGGAGAACCATTGAGGTTATTGACTTGAGTTTTAGAGTGATATGTAACAAGTTTTCAGTATAGAGGGGCATCTAAGATCCCCATTGCAGTGTTGAGTGTGGTTAAGATATTTCAAATTTAATTAGTTTTAGAGGGTAATAAAAGTTTCCCATTGGAGACTAAGAGTATCTACAATGGTGCCTTCATTCTACCTCTTAAAGCATATTTTGCAGATCTTTACTCACCCAATGTCTGCAATGGACGCATTTAACCTCCCTTGTCTTTATATTTTGCTAAGTCATTCCCTTTACATAGGGAGCCTCTTAGTGTAAACAGTATTCAATTTTCAGCTACACAAAGTAATTTCTTCTCGCTCTTGCCCTTCACTTTCCATTTCCATAATTTTCATTAAACCACAACAACAATATATAAATAAATAATGACAAATATAAGAACAATATGAATTTATCTAGCCCAAAAGATACAACTAATCCATCTAAAAAAAAAAGATCTTGCGGTACTCCTTTTTTTTTTGGTTTCTGAAGCTTTCTTTTGTGTTTATGAAGCTGTGGACATACGCATGCTATAATATTATCTTCGGTTGTGGTTGTTTAAGCATGTGGATTGGAATTTAATCGGATAGTTTTTTCTACATATTTCAATACTTTAATGGGGTGGTGGAGGTAATTGGTGGTGTTGATGAGAGAAGAGAAAATGACTTTTAAAAAATTGTATAAGAATGATTATTGCAGTGAAATTATTTTAGAGTGTTGAAAAATTATAACCGAAACAGAAAATTAGATGTTAAAGGAGTGATATATCCATATATGGTGTTATTGTTGTATGGCGTTATTGTTGTGGATTATAGGGGAAATTTGTGGAACCAAAGAGAGCCTTTGACCCTTGAGCCATGTCGTTTCCCGGTCGATAAATAAATAAACTAAATAAATATCGTCCCTGTCGATTAAAGAAGAATAAACCAGAGATATCCTTCTTCACAGAATATTCCTTACCCTCCGCATATTCTCTCTCTTCACTTGCCGCCCCCTATTTATCTTCTCCCATGGATTCATGCCCTATTCTTCCTCATTTTTCCGTTACACCAATTTCTTGCTCAAGAAATCTAAAGCCTTTTTCATTACTTTTGCTCCCCAGACTTTATAATCATCTTGATTTTCGTTTCTAGGGCAAAAAAAATATGAAATTCGGAAAGAGTCTAAGCAATCAGATCGAAGGGACATTACCGGAATGGAGGGACAAGTTTTTGTCCTATAAGGAATTGAAGAAGCGGCTCAAATTGATTGAGCCGAAGAAGGGATCATTATCATCTCTCTCCGCTGTTGATAAGGGAGATGAAATTAGAGCCGGTAAGAAGCCGAAATTGGACTGTTCAACCGGAGGCGGTGGGTCTGGCTCTGAGAAGGCGGAGATGACGGAGGCGGAGGTGGATTTTGTGAGGTTGTTGGAGGATGAGCTGGAGAAGTTCAACACCTTCTTTGTTGAGAAAGAGGAGGAGTACATTATCAGATTAAAGGTACTTATATTTTACATATTCCTTTTATTTGTTGCAGAAATTTCATGTTTCAGATTAATTGAGGTAATATTTTGCTGAATATAGTGGATTAGATTGTCGGGTTATGGATTAATTGTCTTGTTGGCTGATAATTTGAGGGTTTTTGTTGGAAATCTCCCATTTCTGCACTCGAAAATTAGTTTGAGCTTTATTAGGTAGTAATCGATGATCTGGGTTTTGTTGTGCATATTATATTTGAGGTATAAGCAAACCATTCTTGATTTCTTAGCTTGCTGTTGATATTAGCTGAGTTTGTTCACACAGATTGAATTAAGATTAAGATTAGATTTTGTTATGATTTTAACCATCTATTTGGCATCATGGCATATGCAGCTCTTTGGTTTTTATGTATTCGGTGAACTAATATCCACCTAATTTAATATGAAAATGCTGTTTGTGTGATGGGTTAGAATATATTGGAAAATCAAATTAAAGCTCTTATCTGCATTCTGCAATAGAGCTTAGAATTCACTTCATGCTGAATTATTAAAGATATTGGTTGGAAGGTGTGAAACTACAATGTGAAAGGTGTTGTGCATTTTTTTTGTTGTTGTTAGTTTTAGTTTGTTGTCCTGTTTTCTGAGTTATATTTGCCAAACAATTAAAATAAAAACAAAAAACTAGTCAAACTCTCCTGATTTAACATATGCTATGTTTTAACCTACGTTGACGCCGTGTAGTTGCTAATACTACTTTTTTTGTTGTATCTCTTTGTGATCTTCCTGTTGAGGTGTATCTATCCTTTGCATGCTTTGTATCATAACATTCTAAAGAATCTTTGAATCTGAAAGTTACGAAGATTGAAACTGGTTGTCAATCTGTTATTTATATGTTTCTGTCCCATATAATTATGAGAATTCGCCCAGCACAGAAGTCCGTGAAACAAGTTAATCTTTTGGACGAACAAACAAACAGCCATTAGAATATTTTCTGGTCTTTCAACAGTAGTATTTGATTCTGTAACTCTATTGTCATTCAACAGGAGTTACAGGATAGGGTAGCTAAAGTTAAAGACTACACCGATGAGATGATAAAGATACGAAAGGAAATTGTAGATTTTCATGGTGAAATGGTGCTGTTGGAGAATTATAGTGCTCTGAATTATACAGGTAATTTAAGTTCTAGGTTCCAGTTTAGTACTGAATGATTTGTAGATGTAAAAGCCAGTGGCTAATAAGGTTAAACATATCTGTTTGGGAACAACAGGATTGGTGAAGATATTAAAGAAGTATGACAAAAGAACCGGTGCTCTCCTGCGTTTGCCCTTCATTGAGAAGGTTTTGCAACAGCCTTTCTTCACTATAGACTTACTTTACAAGCTTGTTAAAGAATGTGAGAGAATGCTGGATCACCTGTTTCTACTGAAGGAAGTCCCATCTGCTACTACTACTACTGCTGCTGCTGAAAGGAACGAGAGTGCGGTAAGAGGGCAGAAAGAAGTTGCCCAGATTGAGGATAAGGAGAGCCTATATATGAAGAGCAGTTTGTCTGCTTTACGAGCTTTGAAGGAGATTCGTAGCGGGAGCTCCACTGTAAGCGTGTTTTCTTTGCCACCACTGCAAGTCGGCGGCGGAGGCTTAGATGAACCGTGGAATAAGGTGCCCATCCTTGAGCAAGTGGCTAAATAGTTAGATAGATAACAAATGAGTACTATTGTGTGCATGTACTAGGTACACTTGCTAACAATCTAAAATACATCTTACAGAAGTGTGTGAGGAATCAAAAGAGTTGTCAACTTGATTGGGGGGTGTGGTGTGGGAAAATGAACTCTGCTGTTTGGTAGCCTCATTTTGTTGGGTAGTTTGTAAGCTGTTGTTTTGAATTTGTAAGATTCAGAGAAATAATCAGTAATTAATGCTAATGCCACGAAAAGGAGTAGTCATAAATATATGTATGATTCAAACAATTGTAATGGTGTGTCATGAATTTAGTTTGTATGCTAAACTATTAGGCTCTACTACCATAGTACGTGGTAAAATACTAGATTGAGGCGTTTTCTGATACTTTCAGGTTTCAACTTAGCGTCTACTTTCCTAATAGTTCATGGGGTTCAATGGCGGTTATATATCCGTACGTTTCAGCTTACAGTTGGATCAGAATAGTTGGAACATATATATGTACCTTTTTCTTGTCAAAATATCATGCACATCGAGCCTTGAAGATCTTCCACATTAAACAAGCAACATGTGCTATAATATACCCCCTCTTCGTCCTCCTTAACCAACACGTCAAATAAGTCTGCAAGAGACGTGACATGGAGATTCTACCAAAAATATCCATTAGGAAATGCTTTCCATATCGCTCTTGGGATTTCACACTCAAAAGGCAATGCCCCGATAGTTTATGGTAGACCGGACAAACACCATCTCCCAACTCCTTAGAACCCAACCCCTTAGAACCCAACCCCATAGCAATAGACAAAGCATTTTGCAGTACCTAACAAAACAAAAAATGTGTGTCACCCGTAGTTTGACTTGCGACTTTCATAGCGTGTTTCAGATTTTTTGAAGCCCAAGTTGAACAATAAGTCGCTACATCATTGTTAGCAAGCCATGCCTTGATTTCACAAGCTAGGTCATACCTAGGCTTCACATTATATATACCATTGCTACAGTAATGTCATATCGATTTGTCTTCTGAAATCCTTGGAGAGAGAGAGGGATTGACAAAAATTCCTTGGCTTCAAAAACATTAAAAAATTGCCGAACCGGATCATCTATCCAAAGACGAATAGATTGGTCTATAAGAGACCTTACATTTTGCGAGGTGGGGATGTCTATTAAGGGTCGAACATGGAAATTTAGGGTGGTCGGCAACCAAGGATCAGCCACAATATTGATTTTTACATTCTCTGCCAATTCTCCATCGCAACCCACTGAAAAGAAACAACCAAGGATCAGCCACAATATTGATTTTTACCTTCTCTGCCAATTCTCCATCGCAACCCACTGAAGAGAAACATAAAGAATGCCACGCCAGATAGCCGAAGTTCGAGACATGAGAGTGCTTTCTTGAAATCTTTAGCGTGGAAGTATTTTGATTAGCTGCGATCAACTCGGGGTAGGATAGTATTCTCAAAACATGCTTGGCTAGCATCGCTAAATTAAAGCAATCCAAGTCTTGAAAGCCAAACACCACAACATATTTCTTCTCATAGGAAACACTTCAGTCTTTAGGATTTTCAGTGAAAAGCTTATGATTAGCGTTTTCGGTTCGTTGACAAGTGTTTTGGGTAGTAAAAAAGTATGTCTGACATATTGAGGTATCGGTTTTATAACACGTTTTAGATTTAAATAAAACATTTTTATCTCTTAGTTTTGTATTTTCATAATACAAGAAACACATTTTATTTAGCACATATTTGATTTGATGTACTGGAAATGGAGTATTCATAAAAAAATTATCTACTCCGAGTATTCAAATAAAAAATGAAAACGTAGTATTAGTTTGTGTTTTTCATTTTATATATTACTTGGCAAAGACAAAGGGAGTAGAAAAACAGCAGAAGGAAAAAAATGCAGACCACTCAGTTATGTCTCTCCTGCAGCTTCATGCCTTTGCAAAGTAAGCCTTTTTCATAGCTTTTCTTGAAGAAACACGAATTATTTTGGACTTATTGGATAAGATATGACTTGCTACGGGTTGGTTTGGGCAGATGAAACAGTAGGAAGACTTGATAATAGATTCCTTACCAGTTTTTCTGGCGGAGCGGTCATTTTCAGAGCTTCTCCGGCCAGTAGAAGAAACGTCGGCGGCTTCGGAACCAGAAGGAATTCAATAGTTTCTAAAGTGGTACGAATTTCAATGGCTAGCAGCATCATTGTTGCACTTTCCTCTCTGTTATGCTTTTCTGATTATCTTAATTCTATTGCACTTTAAGAAGAATTCCTAGAAGATTATTCTCAACTAACTAATTGGGTACTAAATGTGTGTTTTTGGCAGCTTGGAAGGAAAATCAAGAGAGATACAATTATTCCTGACCCGGACTATCGAATTCCCATTGTTCTTCTAGGTATATCTATCCATTTCTTTATTTGAGGGAAAAAGAAAAAAAAAAACAAAAAACAAAGAAGCTGAATTGCAGTGCGTATGTTTGGTTAGAATATTAAGTTAAATCAGGTATTTGTGAGAATGCAATTTGGATCTTCTAATGTGAAATTGATGTTGTGATCATTTCAGTGATTGTATTTCAATGTTAAAACACACTGAGTTAATGTATCTTTGCTGATTCTAAAACACACATTGCATTAAAGATCATTGGACTGATCAATGCAACCATTTTAATGGTAGGGAATCCTTGTTCTTTTTGATGCATATACAATGAGTATTGATATTTGAACTTTTCAGTTTAGTACTACCTTTAGCTATCTCAATACTTTGGGGATCCTCTTTCGAAATCCCTGTGACAGTTCTGATGTTCAATCTTATGGTTTACTCGTGAGCAGGTATTGCTGGTGGTTTAGGTTATGGAAATAATCTCGCAGGTGCTGTCCCCATTGGTCTCCTTGGACTACTACTTTTGTTCCAGGTACGGTTTACATGAGTCTTTAGCCATAGATTACTTGAACTAGTGTTCGACTAGTAAGTATTTGTAATTAAATGGATGTCTTTGCCATGAAATTCTAGTTTTGGGATGCTTATTTGTTTCTATGGAAAGGGAGTGGTAAGTTTGCCAACATATCTGCTCTCAGAACAATTGCTGATTAGGTTGGCTGTTTTCCATGGTCAAATTAACACATTTTCTTTGGTCTTTTACAGACTACCAGGGTGAGATTTGTGTTCGACGAGGAGGCACTGGTTTGTTCCTCTCATTCATATTAGAATACGTTAAACTGTTTTCTGCTTAAGAGCCAAGTAATAAGAGAAGTGATCAAATCAAGCTTTTCTTGCCATTTTCAGTTTGGAATTGTTGAACCAATCAAAAGGATGTTTGATTCGGGTACCGAGTGAACAAAAAAACCTTGATAGTACAATATGTAATTGATCTATTTCAATACTCAAGAAGTATACAAGTGATTCTACATTGACATCCCATTTTCTACCTTCTTGTTTTTTCCTTCCATTCTTCATACCATCTTTGAAGTAGTCTAGTCTCTTTTCTAGAAAGAAACTATTTGATTTGATAATGTACCTAAAGGAATATGATTTTCAACCTATATATGCCTCAAAAATGTTGTTTACAGGAAGTCAAAATAGGGGAGCAGCTTCAGGACTCAGGTGAAAATGCCTTTGTTGGTGGGAAAAACCGCTGGAAGTAAGTGGCTTTTTTTCTTTAAAATCCAGTAACATACTTTCTTGTTATCTTCATAGTATTCACCCATTTGCTTTGCTTTGCTTTGCTTCGCTCACAGATACTCGACATTTGTAAATTGGGAACTTTGGTGGCCAGATTTTCCAATCCTGGTTTACTTCAAAGAGACACAAACAAAGCCGGAGGGCCAAATCCACTTTTTCCCTGTTATCTTTGTAAGTACATCATCGGATATGAACCTCTATATGAAAGCTGTCCTATGTTGAGATCAGATCACATGTTTTAATCGTTTTTCTATTTTCCAGACTCAATGATAGATAACTTGTTTTCAGTTTACAAAATCTTTATTTGGAACTAAAATCATTAGAATCTTTAAGATGTATAAATTCAAATAGAGCAGAACACATTGTTTTAGAGATACGAATGCAAATGTTATAAGCTGATTGTGTTTAGTTTTAATCTTTTTTTTTTTCTTAAAAACAAAATAGAATGGGAAGCAACTGTATGATGTTATGGTAGAAAGATGTGGAGCTTCACAAAATAGCGGTCCCAAAGAATCATAAAGAAGAAGAAAGTCCCTGCCCCAGGTGTCTGATCATAGACAACCATCCAAGGTGGTCTTCTCATAGGTCTTTTATGTATCGTTGCTTTTGAAATTGTATTGTAATTTTGTAACTAGTAGGTTGTATAGTGGATGTATGTATGTAGAGAAATACAACACATTTTTTAGTTTCCCATTTTAACGATATTTACTATCTGGAAATTCCTACGTAAAGAGTCCTCAACGAGGAAGCTCGTTGAATAAGTGTCAAGTGTGCAAAACTGTAAAAAGCATTTATATCTACTGTCAACATGTTTAAGAACCTATGGTACGTTTGTTAGGACGGAATGGAATGAAATGAAAATGATTTTTCATTCCATTCCAATGTGATAAGAATGTTAGTATAAGTCATTAAATAAGTTGTTGTGCTTATCTGTGATAAGTTAGTATGAGGAACACTTGGAGCTATTTAGTAGTGACATGTGTAATATTCCTTTTAATGTAATAACCGTTGGATTATCTGTGAGCCTAGAGATGTGTGCTAAGTTTGTTAGACACACACTTGATATAGACTATCCTCTTGTAATGCTGAATGATGGAATCAATGAAGATATTCTTCTTTCTGCAAAATTCTGTTTTATCAATTCTTTAAGTTGGTATCAGAGCCACCGTGCTTACGCAGATGGCGGCGGAGCCACCATCATCTTTGGCGCTCAGTCACGGCACATCAGCCAGTCCTTCCATAGTTATGACTAATTCGCCAGTATCTACTGTTGCTGGAAGTCTTCAGAGTTTAGCACCACCGATATCCACCATAACTGACGGTGGTCAGAGTGCAACATCCTTTCCTTATGGTGTAAATCCAATTGGATCTTCTGCAACTCCGATGAGCTTTCAATTTGGGTCTTCGCTTCCTCCTATGAGCTACATGCATAATATTTCTTCAACTGGATTGATGGGTAACATAAGTTCTCAGATTTCTCCATTGATGACGACTCGACCGATTCTTCCTTCAGCTGCTCTTTCTTCTGTTCAAACTCCGGGAGGTAACTTGAATCGTGTGTGTTCTCATTAAATTGGATAGATCTAATTATTTACTCGAAATTCACTGTTTTCCAGCTTGTAAGAGGTCATAAGTTGTGAGCCATTTCTGCTTGGTACTCTTCCATGTCCTCCAAAGTTCCTAGGTATGCCAAGTGTTACCTCATCTCGTGATATCTCCCGTTAATCCTGCGCTTGAAGAGTGGCAAACCAAGGATTCGTTGTTGACTTGGATGGTCATTAGCTTCAATGACCGAGGTGCCTTACTGGAAGTTGTGGGTTGTAACACTTCACATGAAATATGGGTGACCTTAGAACAATTGTTCAACAATCGAGTGAAGCACAAATTCGGAGTACAAAGATGCTCTTACTAAGACCGAAAAAAGGTCAAAAAGTATGGCTGATTATCTTGCTCAGATGAAGAATTATGCAGATAAACTTTCTGCAGCTGGTTATCCCATGACAAGATCTGAATTGGTACTTGCTACCTTAGGTGGTTTAAGCAAAGAATATGAGTCTATTATAGTCAATCTTACATCCAGAATCGGATCCTTATCTTGGCCAGAAGTCCAAGCTCAATTGCTTACACATGAACGACTGCTGGCTAGGTTTAACCCAACTGCCAATTTAGACCTATCTCAAGCTTCGCAAATGTCGCTTTGTAAGTCCGATACATATCACAACAGCGGTAGCAATAAACAAATCGATCGAATCAAAGTCAAAATCAGAGAGGAAGAGGAGGTCAAAACAATAGAGGTGGTAGGTCTAGAGGTAGAGGAAGAGCTGGATACAGCAACAACAATTCCAGACCTACTTGTCAACTGTGTAATAAGAATGGTCACACAGTTGTTGAATGTTGGTACAGGTTTGATACCAATTTTAATCCACCTTCAGGCAATCAAGGAAGTCAAAATCACAATCAGCAGTCACCTGCAGCCTATCTTGCTGGCCCTGATACTATTAGTGATCCAAACTGGTATGCAGATAGTGGTGCCACCAACCACATTACTTCTGACTTCAGTAAACTGCAACTGGGGAGTGAGTACAATGGCTCAGACACCTTGGGAGTAGGTAATGGTTCTCAACTTCAAATAGCTAATCTTGGTTCTTCCTCCTTTCCTGTTTCAAACACCACTTTGCACTTAAATAACATCCTTCATGTGCCTAAAATCACTAAAGATCTTGTCGAGATTTCTAGGTTAACTTCGATAACAATGTGCTTGTTGAGTTTAACAATCTTGGTTGTTTTGTCAAGGACAAAATCACAGTCAAATTCTCGCTTCAAAGGTAGAGTGGTCAATGGTCTATATCAACTTCCCCTTCATCAAGCTCAGAGCTCTCTTCAATCCAGAAATCTTTCCTCAACTTCTTCTATTCAGTTTTCTTCCATGCAGCAATGATCTGGTTCAAGAAATCCTAGTACTTATGTTAGTAGTGTTGTTAGACCTAAAAATGATGTCTCAGGGCATGAAGGCTTGGACACCACTTCCATTAAGGTTATGAACTATGTGTTGAAAGATTGTAATGCTTCTTTGATTAATGAAATGATCTTTTGTGATGCCTGCCAGTATGGCAAAAATCATGCTCTCCCCTTTTCCCTTTCTGACACTCATACTTCTCATGTTTTGGATTTGGTGCACACTGATTTGTGGGGGCCATCCCCTGTTAAGTCTGTATCTGGATTTACTTATTACATACACTTCCTAGATGATTTCACAAGATTCACTTGGATTTATCCCCTCAAACACAAATCAGATGCCTTAGATGCCTTTCTGCATTTTAAAAAACTTGTAGAAAATCAGTTTTCTTCAACTATTAAAACTGTGCAATCTGACTGGGGGGGTGAGTATAGGTCTTTCACTAATGTCCTAAGAGATAGTGGGATTCATTTCAGGCATCCTTGTCCCCATATTCATGAACAAAATGGGAAAGCTGAAAGGAAGCATAGGCATATTACTGAGTTAGGTCTCACTCTTCTTGCACAGGCTCATATGCCTCTCAATCTATGGTGGGAAAGTTTCCAACATGCTGTTTTGCTCATTAACTACATGCCTACACCTGTGTTAAATAATATATCACCCTTTGAAAAACTCTATGGTACTAAACCACCTTATTTGAACCTAAAAGTTTTTGGCTGTTCTTGCTTCCCCTTCCTTAGACCTTATAACAGGCATAAATTTGATTTTCACACTAGAAAGTGTGTGTTTCTTGGGTTTAGTGAGCATCATAAAGGCTTTAAGTGTTTAGATCCTAGTGGAAGGGTTTATATCTCTAGGCATGTTAGTTTTAATGAAGAAGAATTTCCCTACAAGATAGGGTTTCACCAGTCTGCTGCTCATCCTACTGCTCCTGTTCAACACCCTGTGTCTAATTTCTCTCTTAGTATCTTTGCCTTACCTGATCTTGATGTACTGCACACCATCTCATCTTTCTACCACTCCATCCAGATCACCAACACCTGTTACACCTAATTTAGGCTTCCCTCACAGTCCTCTCAACTATGACTCACAGCAATCTCTAGCATCTCCCACTGATCTAAGTCCTACTTCTGAGCCTATCCAGGCCTCTTTTGAAACATCTGAATCTCTCAATCAGCTTTCTCCTCCTTTATCTCCTCTTCCTGCTAGTTCTCCTTTACATGTTCCACATCATCCTATGCAAACTAGATCCAAGAGTGGGATCTTTAAGCCAAAGACTTACTCCTATCTTGCCACTAAATCTCCTTCAGCACTACCAGAACCTACTTCTGTGACTGAGGCATTGAACCAACCTCAGTGGTTGGCTGCTATGGAGTCTGAGTATAAAGCCTTGATGCACAACAAGACTTGGGATCTTGTTCCCCCACACTCCAGTCAAAAGCTTATTGGCAACAGGTGGATATTTAAGCTTAAGCTAAATCCAGATGGGACAGTGAATAAACATAAGGCTAGATTAGTTGCTCAAGGCTTCAGTCAGAATTATGGGGTGGACTTTCATGATACTTTTAGTCCTGTGATTAAACCTTCCACCATTCGGGTTATTTTGGCAATTGCAGTTTATTTTAATTGGGATGTACAACATATTGATGTTAATAATGCTTTTTTGAATGGAAGTCTGCAGGAAGACATATACATGCCACAACCTCTTGGTTTTGTGGACTCTTCTAAACCACACCATGTGTGTCATCTCAGAAAGGCCTTATATGGATTAAAACAGGCTCCAAGGGCCTGGTTTGAAGCTCTCCAAACTTATCTCCTGTCTCTGTGTTTTTAAACAATCAAAGATCGATACTTCCCTATTTGTTTTTAAGGATGATAAAGTTACTTTGTATATCCTTGTTTATGTTGATGATATTTTAGTCACAGGCAACTCTCCCTCTGCCATTACTGCTTTTATTACCAGGTTGGACCAGAAATTTGCACTGAAGTCTCTTGGTTCAGTTAGCCATTTTCTGGGGGTGGAAGCTTACAGAGACAAGACAGGTTTATATGTTACACAAGCTCATTATGCAACACAGCTTCTTCACAAACTTGGGATGGATAATATCAAACCTTGCTCCTCTCTGTGGTGTCTCACAAGCATCTTATTCCTCGCTTTCTTTGGACCATTGATGTCCAATCCCACAATGTATGCGAGAGTGCAATTGGGGCCTTCAAGATTTAACATTGACAAGACTGACATTGCCTACAGTGTTAATACACTTAGTCAGTTTATGTCATCCCCCACAGAAATACACTGGCAAGGAGTAAAAAGGCTCCTGAGATATGTCAAAGGCACCCTGCAGCTCGGATTGCAATTCAAGCCTTCCCATGATCTGACTATACAAGGATACTCAGATGCAGACTGGGCAACTTCTCCTCATGATAGGAAATCAGTCAGTGGTTACTGTATCTATCTGGGTGCCTCTCTGGTTGGATGGTCCTCCAAGAAACAACATGTTGTGGCTAGATCTAGTACAGAGGTTGAGTACAGATCATTAGCTCAAGCTGCTTCTGAAATTACTTGGCTTAGGTTTCTCCTTAATGAATTGGGCATTTCCTTTTGAGCATTCCGTCTTTGTGGTGTGATAATACCAGTGCCACTTTTCTGGCTCATAATCCTATGTTCCATGCTAGGACCAAACATATTGAAGTGGATGTGCATTTTGTCAGAAATCAAGTTCTTGCCAAACAGTTTGGTCATTAGGTATGTGCCTTCGATCTCAACTTGTCGATACAATCGACTAAACCACTCGGTTCTCTGCGTTTCTTGTCTTTGCAGATTTATCGAAACTCAATTTGGTGGACACCAAGTTTCGTTTGAGGGGGGATGATAAGAATGTTAGTATAAGTCATTAAATAAGTTGTTGTGCTTATCTGTGATAAGTTAGTATGAGGAACACTTGGAGCTATTTAGTAGTGACATGTGTAATATTCCTTTTAATGTAATAACCGTTGGATTATCTCAGAGCCTAGAGATGTGTGCTAAGTTTGTTGTTAGACACACACTTGATATGTACTATCCTCTTGTAATCTTTGAATGATGGAATCAATGAAGATATTCTTCTTCTCGCAAAATTGCTTTATCAATTCTTTAAGTCAATGTTTGTGTATGATTACGAGGGAATGAAATGTAATTAAATTTTATTCCAATGGAGTGAAAAAAACCTATTTCATTCCTTCCAAAAATGGATGGAATGCGATGGAATAAAATGAAAATCGACAAAACACGTGGGTGATGGGGTAAGAATGGGTGGGTGGTAGGGTAGGTGATTAAGTATGGAAGGTAGGGTAGGGTAGGAGGTAGGGTAGGGTAGGTAGTGGGGTAAGGTAGGATAGGATGGGGTGGTGGTAAGGTATATGGTGGGGCGGTGGGTAGGGTAGAGATTGGTAAGGTAGGGTAGGGTGGGTATGGTAATATAGGGTGGGTATGGTGAGTGGTGGGTTGGAAGGGTGATGGGTAGAGTAGGTGGTGGAGTAAGGTAAGGTAGGGTAGTGTAAGGTAGGGTAGGGTAAGGTGGTGGGTAAGGTGGTGTAGGGTGGTGTGGTAGGTAAGGTAGGGTAGTGTAAGGTAGGGTAGGGTAGGGTGGTGGGTAAGGTAGGGTAGGGTAAGGTGGTGGGTAGGATAGGCAGAGTAGGGGTGGGTAGGTAGGGTATGAGTGGGTGACGGTGGAGTAGAGTAGGTGGTGGAGTAAGGTAGGTAGGATGCGTAGGTCAGTGGCGGACCCATGAAAATTTTCCAGTGGGGGCCAAATAAAAAAAAAAGTGAAAAAAAAGGGGTCTTCATTTAAAAGGACTTGGTCAACCCTCTCTTCATTTAAAAGGGTCTCTTCATCTAAAAACCCTTCATTTTACACACAAAATCAAACCCTTTTCATCACCCAAGATTCAAACCAGTGACCTTAGGGTGTATAATAAAGCTTTTAACCAGTTGAACTAAACACATAATTACACTAAAAAGTGTCTGAAAATGTATATATACATATTTTTAATATTATTAGAGGGGTATACTAGTAACTTCGCCCGGAATATTGAGTGGAGTCCATGCACCCCCCCTCTCCTATGCTGGGTCCGCCCCTGGCGTAGGTTATGATAGAGTGATGGTGGAGTAGGTAGGGTGGGGTAAGGTAAGGTAAGGTAGGGTGGGTAGGGTAGGTAGGATGGGGTGGTAGGTAAGGTATGGTGGATGGAGAGGTATGGTGCAGTGGGGTGTGGGATAGGGCTACCTCACCCCACCCCACCACTTCCACCATATCCTTTCTTTTATTCCATTCTTTCAAATCTTAAACGCAATAATGGAATGAATTTATTTCATTCTATTCTATTTCATTCCTATTACTTTAATTTATTCTATTCCATTCCATTCCATGTCTGCTTAACAAACATGCCACTAGTGAGTCACACGCATGTAAAATATGTATGTTTTTAGGATAAAAACGTAAACATCATATATTATAGGTTTGAGATAACAACCATGAAAGTTATATACATTAATTTTAAGTTTTAATCATCATATCTCTTATTGAAAAATTAGAAATGAATTTCATAGCTAGTAAATAAAGTGTGTTATGAGATAATGAAAAAATATATACTCCCGTTCCAAAATAATTAATGCGGTTGACAAAAACACGCATATTAAGGAGATGAATTACTCCTTCCGTTCCACAATAACTGATGCACTTTCCAAAATATTTTATTCTATTTTATGTGAGACAATACAATTTCTGATGCAACATTTATTGAGTTTTTACTTGATTACAGTAGGAGATATAAAAAACAAGGTCATATTAATTATATCCAAGGACATTCTAGTCATTTCATTGTAAAAGCTAATGCATCGACTCACATTCTTAATATGTGTTATTTTGGCAACTGCTTCAGATAAATTGGAACGGAGGGAGCAATGTTTTAATTTGAAATGCAAGAATGACTAAAAAACCCTAGTCTATAATTAATCCAGTGTTGGTTTTATTTTCTCTCCTTAATAAACATAGGTAGATGTAGGAAAAACACAATAAATACTATATTGGAAATGTAACTGACTCATATAAAATGAATAAAATAATTTTGATAACTGTATCAACTATTTTGAATAAATGATTTTGATAACTGTATTAGTTATTTTTAGTTGATTCAAAGAGAAGGTGGCACGACCATTAAGTTGGACGTTTGTGCGATAGTACCTAACTAGGATTTGTGTCTAATAGGTTAATAGTCAAAATTCTGTTATTACTCATTTATTTTAATAAAACAAATCAAAGCTAACATTTCAAAAGTAAAAAATAAAACGCACAATTCTGTTAATGATTCCTTAACGAAGGACGGTCAACGGTGCACTCTGTAGCCTGTAGGTGGTTGACATTTATACGGTACAAGTTAACAAAACCACTAACACCCTCAAAAAAAAAAAAAAAAAAAAAAGAAATCCACTAAGGGCACTCCCCAGTAGATGCCCTAAATTTTATCCTAAAATAATATAAAATAATACATATCCCTATTTTACAATATCTCAATTCAAAAACCTCTACAACAGCATCCCTATCCTTATCTCTATAACATTTCAAATAATATTAAATAATACATATTCTACCTCACAACCCTATTTATACACATTAAATATTTATTATTTCATTCCAGCAGCATCCCTATCCCTATAATTTTTAACAATTAAATATGTTTAGGGCAGTGAATAGTGTATCCCCATAAGTAGGATGCACTGTTTATATCCCTAAAAATAAATAGGGATAGGGACTCTGCTGTAGGAACTATTTGAAGCTAAACTCTATTTTTTTCATTTTAGGGATAGGGCACCGTATAAGGCTTCTACTGGGAGTGCCCTAACAGGCTGCTTAATTGGTTTCTTTAACATGTCCATCGATCAACTACATTTTTATATGTAAATGTAGTAATTTAAAATAAAATAAAAAGGGTGAATGTACTCAAGTTAGTTGTATTAATCCGCCGTTGATTATAATAGCTATCTTTTACCACTAAGTCATAATCCTATATATTGTATATGAAGAATGGGAGATGATGTGAGTCCTACACACTAAACCAACTCTTAGTCTAACTTATTTCTCTTGGTCACAACGGGCTTTTCCTTTTCAAGCTCATTCCTTTAGAAATCATGGTCAATGTTCCGTTCTTTATATTTTTATATCATTTATTTTTTCTAATGTTGCAATCTCTATTCTTGATGAATTTAATGTTTTTAATTTGTTATTGCAGAAGAAGAATGTATGTTGGTCCCTTTTGGTAGTAATAGTCGTAGTGGGGTTATTTTCTTCTAAGAGTTATTGCTTCAGTTTGGATAATAAAAATGGTGACATTTTCAACGTTATGAAATATGGTGCTGTTGCCTCTCCAAATATTGATAATTCCAGGGTTAGTTTATAATTACCTCTTTTTTACACCATAAATAAACATGGTACACATATGTCACAACACATATACATACACACATTTTGACTGTTAATTAATTAGTGTGACCCTTAATTACACATTAATTATTTTATTTCATGTGTATGATAAATCACAGGCATTTCTCGAGGCTTGGAATGCAGCTTGCAAAAATGCAAGAACATCGACTTATCCGACGGTTTTAATACCAGAAAACATGGCATTTTTACTATCTTCTACAATTTTTAAAGGCCCCTGCAAAACCCACAAAATTAATTTCAAAGTAATTGAAATCAATGAGTTTCTGGATTTATTTGAGAATCTATAATCCTAAGTAGTACTTTCATTATATATTTAATTTCTGAGTACTTGAAATGAAATGTACATAGATTAATTAAATAAATGATTGTTTAACGTTGTGAACACACAGATATTAGGGACAATAGTGGCACCAAAATCACCAAGGGCATGGAGTGAGAAAAATTATTGGTTGGTATTTAAAGGAGTAAATGGTCTTTTAATTGATGGATTAACCGGAACCGTTGATGGTCAAGGTGATGCTTGGTGGAAACAATCTTGTAAAATTACTCGTGGCCAGGTAATAATTCCACACATTTCTTTCGCACATGTAATGCAATTAACTAACGATACAATCAAGGACGGAGCCAGGATTTAAATTTATGGTGGGCTAATGGAATATATCCGTTTCGTCGGGTGGGCTGAATTAAGAAAATTTGACAGATCAAACTGAATCACATAGAATTTTTAATGTGATATTTTTTTGTCCGGGTGGGCTTAGCCCCCTAAAACTCTACATACCTCCGTCCTTGGATACAATACACGTTAGAAGAGTGCTAATAAGAATTTCCCTTAAAATAACCCTGCACAAAAGGGAACTGATATTTTTTTTTTTTTTTGCTAGTTAGAGTTTATCTGACCTTTTGTTGTTTTTTTTTGGTTTGATTTCGTCTTCAGCCGGGATGCACACATTTAGCTCCAACAGTGAGTACCTCATACCACTAATTAATTATGTCAATGATTTATAATCGTAAACCTGCAGTTTTCAAATTTAAACCGGTACATAGATATCACACAAAAAATTACCCGATTTGACCAACATATATGAGTTTTAACTCATACCTATATTATACGTAAATACTCGAGAATACATAATTATTCACCTTAATGTTTTCAACACATATATGATATATACTATATACATTGATCTTGTTTGATGGTTGTTGGTGACTTGTATTTTCAGGCCTTGAGGTTGAATTCATGCAACAATAGCATTTTGAAAGACATCAACTTGATCCGTAGTCCAAAAACTCATGTCGATATTATGTACTCCACCGGGGTCAATATTGACAACTTAAAAATTAAATCTTCGAGAACTAGCCCCAACACCGACGGCATTCATATACAATCATCCCACCATATGTTTATAACCAACACCATAATACACAGTGGTACATGATTCATTTTCAACCCTTTTATATTTTTTTATCGATCGTATGGTCTCTTTCATTTCATTTTCATAAGTGCTTTATTTAACGGGTTAATTATCAAATGCATGTATTATTAATAGGCGATGATTGTATCTCAATCGGGGATCACAGTTCCAATGTTAATATTAGCTATATCGAATGTGGACCTGGTCATGGAATTAGGTAAATTGATCAACCTTCTTTCTCGTCAACCACAAATCATCTGTATATATATATAAATTCAATATTTTTCTCCAAAAAAAAAAAAAAAACCCTTCAATATTACTTGCATTCGGATAATATAATGTTGAATACCAGTACTTAACGAATATCATGTCTTGTGTTAATTATGGGATCGTATATACTAGCATTGGAAGCTTGGGGAGGAAGGGCAATTTTGTCCAAGTAGAAGATATTCATGTGAGGGATTCCACATTCATTGGAACCACAAATGGAGCAAGAATCAAAACATGGCAGGTACATACTCCACATATAACTAAAACAAAATAAAAAACCAATTGCAGAGCCCTGAAATAAAAAAAACAAAAAAAACACACACACACACACATATATCTATAACCAATATGAAAAGTATTTACATTGAATGGTGCATGTATTGGCACAGGCTGGGAAAGGTTATGTTCGAAAGGTGACATTTGAGAATCTAAACATGCAAGCAGTCAAGAATCCCATTATTATTAATCAACATTACCGTGATAAAAAGGTTGCCAACGGTGAACAGGTAATTAATTAATTAAAGCTCTGAATTATACATTTATATAACAAACTTTAGTTAATTAAAAGAGTTGAAAACTTATAATATATCCTTGATCGACGAATATATAAATTATAGGATACAAGAATACATATAAGCGACGTGGTTTACAAAGGGATGAATGGAACATCAAGCAGCAAAATCGCCATAAATCTAAACTGTAGCCGAGCGGTGCCATGCTCAGGAATAACCATGACAGGCATATTAATTTCATCAAATGTTGCCGGAATGAAGGTAGCTGCAAGCTGCAACAATGCACATGGCCAAGAAATTGGAGTGGTTGTACCTGGCCATTGTCTTATTAATGGAAGATTTGGAGCTTCTTCTTCTTCTTCTTCTACATAATCAACTCACCATTAATTAATATAGTGCATACGAGGCCTTCTTTTTTGGCGTGTGTCTGTGTTTGGATTTGGGTGATGTAATTGTGGAGTGCATGATGCTATAATTGAATGAATGTCTGAATCAATTACAGCTTTTATAGCTTTAATTACAAAATTGTTGTCAATTTCTTGTTTTTTTTTTTCCTTCCTTTTTTTGGTATTTGAACCAACTGACTCGAGTGATTTGAAATTCGGCCTGGGTCGTGACTGACTCTTACTTAGGGTTAAAACCTGATTCAAAACTTTTTCAACATGACGTCATCGGGACCACTTGAACAAAGTTACTGGATTTGGTTTAGTATTGTTGAATATGAGAAGAACTTGTTTACGATTTGTTTAAAGAGTGAATAGCAGATTTAGTCCCCCATCTTTCTCAAAGAAGCGATGACTTTCCTCATCATCTTTAAGTTTGGGCAGTGGTCACTATCTTTTAAATCTTTTGCGAATTCGGTCCATTTAACGGACCGTGAACAAAAATTGACGGAATGATTGTGCGTGTCTTACAAACGCTGTTGGCATTCAAAAATATTAATATTTAAATCAGTTTCCTAAAAAAAATAAACATAAACAAAAAAAAAATATTTCCCATTAACCTCAGCGTAAATTTTCTAGCATTCATCCCCGTCGCTCATGTCGTTCATCGTTCTTAGCTTTCATCGTTAGGGGTTTATCCCCAAATCACAGCTTCTTTAAATCATTCATCTAATTTATATTGCAAATTACCAAATCGTCTTCCCCAATTTAAGTCTAAGAACCCTAATTTTTCAATTTCAACCTTTTTCCTCAATTTGCTATATAACGGGATGGCGCTTCGATTTCGTGGATCTACCATACCCGTATATGGTGAGTTCTGCAACCTTTTCATCCATAATTCGAGATACTTAGGGCCTGTTTGTTTACACCACTTAACACTTATTCTTAAAAAAATAAGTGATTGTTAAAATAAGTGTTGTTTGATAATACTTTTTAACACCTCTTAATTAATTAAGATCTTCTGAATTTCCTGTGAAAAATTATGGAAAATTTTAAGTGGTTGAGGAACTACTTAATGCTGAATTTTTTCAATAAATCTACGTTAGGTAGGGGTACACCCCGCACCCATACCTACCTCACACCTACACCCCACCCTCACCCTACCCCAACCCCACCCCATCCACCCCACCCATACCCCCACCCACCCCACACCTCACACCCACACAACCCATACCCCCACACACCACACACCCGCCCACACCCTCACCCACCCATACCCACCCCCACACCCCACACCTTCATACCCACCTACACCCTCACACCCCCACTCCAACACCCCCACTCCCACCCTCCCTACACCCACACCCACCACACACCACACACCACACCCACACCCACACCCACCCATAGCCACCCCTACACCCCCACAACCCCCCACACCCTACACCCACACCCACACCCACACCCACACCCACCCGACACCCACCCCCACACACCACACACCCGACACCACCCACACCCACACCCTACACCCACCTACACCCCCATTACCCCACACCAACACCCCCACACACCCTACACCCACGCTCCACACCCACGCTCCACACACCCACACCCACACCCACATACACACTCACGAAACAAATTCTAATTTTAGATATAATAAATGTTACCAAACAGCCTAATCAATTTCAGCACTTAAAATATTCAGTTACTTAATTTATTCAGAATTAAGACTTAAGATTTCAGACTTCAGATTTCAGTCTTCAGTTTTAACAAACGGCCCATTAGTGAAGGTTCATCTTGTCCAAAATTTTGGTTACGTAGCGAATTTGCAGAATTTTCGTTCGTATGGTTGGATAAGGTAGTCAATTTGCAGAATTTGCAGAAATTTTCATTCAATATCTCTTACCTGCAAGAGGTTTCGGTTAAATTCTTGATTTTTCTCGTTTAACGTCTAGATCTTTGAATGTAGGGAGTCCATGGCCCCTTCTTTACTCCAGCTTTATCGCAGCAAGGAGGTCTCCCCATACCTTTCCTTTTTCTCTTTTTGAATCTGATTTCTATAACACATTTTTTTTTTTTTTTTTTGCTTCTTAGATTTTTTTTGTTGAGAAAACTAGTAGAACCTGCATGCTAAGAAAAAAATCATTGAGTAATCTGCTGCTGCTGTTTGTGCTTAATTTGCTACTCTCTTTGATTGCTGTATTTTAATTGGCTGCTGTTTTGTGCTTAATTTGTCACTGTTTATGTTTATTTTTTTTAGGAAACTGATTAAAATATTAATATTTTTTAATGCCACCAGCGTTTGTAAGACACGCACAATCATTCCGTCAATTTTTTGTTCACGGTCTGTTAAATGGACTGAATTCGCAAAAGATTTAAAAGATAAGGGACCGGTCAAGCCAAATTCAAAGATAAGGGCTAAGTCCCTGCTTTTTGAGAAAGATGGGGGACTAAATCTGCTATTCACTCTTTGTTTAAATATATCACTGTACGGATTACCAATGTATAGAGTGACGATCCGTTTTTCAAGATCCGAGCATTTCTTGAACATGAGTCGTTCGGCTCACGTTATCATGACATGTCAGTCTCAAATCAACACAGAAACCATAAAAACGACAAAAACGAAAGTACAAAAACTCTGTGACCCCATCCCCTATTATAGAGGAAAAGTTCCATTGTGTCCAGTCATCGTGGATACATTCTCAATCTCCATCATCAAAGACAAGGAAATCAACTTCATTAGATTGACGGGACAGACCAGAAGCAATCATCCTAAATGAAGACTTCCTAGCTTGAGGCAGGCTTTTTGGCATTGGAAACAGATGCAAGAAAAGGCGAATACCATTCCAATACTAACAATCTTTCACTGAGGTATGCCTTTGTTGTTTTATGTGGTTTATAATTTTGCAATTTCAATTAGTATTTTCCCATGCCTTTAAAAGAGTAAACAGAGTATACAGTAATCCCAAAGTATGAAAAAAACGATAGGTTACTTTTCAAATTAAAAAAAAAAAAAAACGATAGGTTCATAACAAATAATCATAACTAAGTGCCATAACTATAGGTTCAACAACACATCATGCTTAGTTGCTTAATTACTGCTTAATTCAAATAGAGCATTTCAGCAGCACAGAAAAACCACACCGAAAAGCTAACAATAATAGCAAAATTTCCATATATATCAAACAGTTAATCGAGACTTTTTAGGCTTTTCGACGAGGATTTTAAAATTTTCACCTTCTTCTTCTTAGGACTTCCTTCGATCCGCCTCTGACTTCTTCTACCAGAGGAGTATTTCTTTACTGCTCCATATATTTCATGTCCCCGCATGAAGGCGGATGAGGCTGAACAAGACTGCTGACAAACTGGAACAGTTTCGCGTCCTGAAAACCATCGTCAGATGCCGGAAACTCTAAAACTTGATGACTAACTAAATCATACAATGAAATTATTCCTGTATATTGATTGTAATAGATGAGTTTTCTCTTATCCTCTAAAAGAGCCACGGGTGTTAAAAAGCACATGCCTGGCAAATTCTGTATAGTTATTCTCATCCATGAATCTTTTAAACCGTAGTCCTTCATCACCCACAAATCAAAATCATAAATAAATGTTCCAATCGGTGCATTTAAAGAACCACAAAGGCCGTTGCTTAAAACTAGACAACCATTCAACACACTCAATCTCAAAAAATGGATTTCCTCTAAAACCTCAGGTATTGGCAAAATCTTGTTTCTATTTGTTCTAAGATCAAATGTTAGAATGGTATTCCGTTTCCTTTGATCATCACTAGGAAACTTAGACTTTGAAATCCAATGCAAAGCACAATTAACTAAGATCCCATCAACGCAATTAATAAGATATGGTGAATAATCGCAGATGGAGTGATTACGAACATCCAAATATGATCTTACCATACTCCACGAATTTGATCTTAGACTGTAAACATCATATTCATATTCACATTCACATTCACTTTCACTTTCATACTCATGAAAATGCATTAAAGGTGGACAACATGCGATCATAACCTTGTAATCATCATGAACATCATTGACGATGGTCGGCTCGGCCAAGGCCACGTGTCACACAACCATTGGATAAATATAAGTAAGGTCGGAAATGTCTCCTGACCCGAAGAGACCGGGACAGACCTGGATCAATTCTACCACCGCAGGACGGTCGGTCTATAAGAATTGCGCAGAGCGCGATTAGGTCAACCCATCCAGCAAACCTGAGCGGTCGGCCATTACGCACACATGTCCGTCCGGCAAATATAAACGTGGGAAATGAACTGCTTTGGATTAAAGTGCGATTAAGTAACTCGATATTAGAGAATCATTATCTCCTAGTAATTAGGAGAGATCAAATCAAATCAAATCTAATCTTAACCGAATCCTTGGAGGATACGGCAAGATTAGAGTTTAGACTCCTATATAAAACCACTTCAAGAACTACGGTCGACTTGATTCCAAGGAGGCAATTGGATACGTAAATGACTCAAGAGCAAACTTGAGTTCGATCAAAACCCTAAAAATAATACTATTTCTTCTCTTGCCGTCGGACGGTGACCGGAAAGCTATCATTAGAGCAATTATATCCGTGGGTTATTATTAGGTGAAATCCGACTTCATCATTGGCGCTAGAAGGAGGGCCTTCTACTGATAGTTTCAGAATCATCTACAGTCACCATGCCGCCGAAACAAACAGGGAAGAAAAAGCAAGTTACACAGGGTAGCGAACCCACCATGGCCGGACAAGAGGCAGGAGGACCCATAGGGGAAAAAGCAAAAAACCACGGCGACACCCTCCCAAGTGGAACCCTACCGAGATCCCGCACAAAGAGGCATTGGTTGAGGCGTTATCCAACCTTAATCCACCAACTTCAAAACGATTGTAACAAACGCGTTAAAAGTCGTGGGAAGACATCACCGAGATCGCGCACCCAAGGAAGACCCAATTGTGGATGAGAAGGAAAAGGCCTTCAATTTTTCACATGAAGAGCAAGTCGAGGCTCATCCCACCGATTCCATCCAGGCCGGAGAGAAATCAAAGAACAGGCTAGAGACGCGACCCGTATGGAACCGGATGCTATCCTGGGTAAGACTCCCTTTTCTTTTGAATCTCCTTTCACCGAGCAAAGTTGAAAATTACCCTGCACCCCAAGGATTTAAGATGCCAAAGATGGATCCCTATGATGGGACGAAAGACCCTAACGATCATATGCACCAATACCCGACGCGCATATGACCACCACTGCTGCATAACGCGCCGATCAAATGAAATGTAAAGCGTTCTTGCTCGCTTATTGACCGGTCGGGCTCGGGAGTGGTTCAGGAAACTGCCACCCAAGTCCGTTAACGACTTCACTACTTTAGCCAGAAAATTCATGCATGCCTTCATCACAGCACGCCCGTTCCAGAGGAACGCCACTCATCTACTCACATTGAAGCAAAAGCACGATGAAAGTGTGCTGCAGTTCCTAAAAAGGTTCAACGAAGAATCGAGGCAAGTTCAAGGGGCCGATGAACATCTGATAGTCACATCCTTTATAGCATAAAGTCTGCAGCACACACCATAAAGTCTTTCACATCTGAAGTCTGGCACCAAAGATTGGGCCATGTTCAACTTTCTACTGTTAATGCTTTGCATAATAAAGGTTTTATTGATATTCTAGGTTCTAATAAACTTGAGCATCTCTCGTGAAAGTCATCAATTAGGCAAGCTTTCAAGGCTCCCATTTACACATTCTGAACATATTTCTGCAAACAGTTTTGATTTAATTCATTGTGATCTTTGGGGGCCTGCCCCTGTTGCTTCCATTAGCAAGTTTTCTTATTATATGAGTCTGGTTGATGATTACTCTAAATATGTGTGGTTTGTTCCTATTAAACATAAATCAGACTTTTACAATGTGTTTGTATATTTCTCTGAGTATGTTCAAACTCGTTCAATAAGAAAATTAAGCAAATGCACACACGATGGGAGGAGAATTTGATAACAAGCCCCTCACACAAGATCTACTAAGTCGGGGCATTAAACACCTCATCACTTGTCCTCACACACCTCAACAAAATGGTGTTGTTGAACGTAGACATAGGACCATTAGAGAACTTGGTCTTACCATGTTATTTCATAGTAGAAACACCCCCTGCACTCTATGGGTGGAAGCCTTCTCCACTTCTTTGTGTATATACTCAATGAGAATTCCCTCACTCTCTAACAAAACTGAGTCTCCTTACTTCCTCGCTACATAACACACATCCCGACTACACTGACCTCAGAATCTTTGGATCTAAATGTTACCCTATACTTGGGACTCTAAGAAAAATAAGTTTGATCCCAAAACCTTACCATGTGTCTTTGTTGGCTATAGTAACAAACATAAGGGCTTTAAGTGCTTCCATCCTTCCTCTAAAAATTTTACATGTCCAGACATGTTATTTTTATGAGACCATCATGCCACTGCAAAACCATGTCCACCATCAATGCAGACCTTATGTCCTCGATCTCTTTGATCCTTGGCTCCCTCCCCGATCATCATACTCAAGAACACCTTACAGATACACATATTCATCAACAATCCTCTTCTATTTTTCCCCCGATATCATTATCACTACTTCCACACCTCCACAAACCCAAACCCTAGCATCTCTATATCCAATCTCACCGATCCTCCCGACTACTCTTGGGACTCCCAAACTTCATACACTCATGATCAATCACCTCGACCATCATTCTCAAACACCTCCTATATCATCCCAAGTCTCGACCCCTGCCTCTTCATCACCATCTTCACAATCATCAGCTCCCTCTTCTCCATCTCCTCCATCCTCTCCCATGGCCACTAGAGCTCAACATGGCATCTTCAAACCTAATCCCAAATATGCTCTCACTAGTTCCTATAGCAATATTCCAACAGAACCAAAAACTGTCAAGAGTGCTCTCAAACATGAAGGATGGCACACAACTATGAAAGAAGAAATGCAGGCCTTAATGGATAATCATACATGGGAGTTAGTTCCTAGGACCCCAGATATGCATGTCATAGGTTCAAAATGGGTGTTTAAGGCCAAATTAAAGGCTGATGGATCCCTAGACAGGCTCAAGTCTAGATTAGTGGCTAAAGGCTTTGCTCAAATAGATGGATTAGATTATTGAAACCTACTCACCTGTTGTTAAACCTAGCACTATTAGGATCATTTTATCTCTGGCTCTATCCTATAACTGGTCTGTCAGGCAATTAGATGTCAAGAATGCCTTCTTGCATGGGCATATTACAGAAACTCTTTTCATGGAACAACCCCCAGGTATGTATGATCCTCAGTCTCCCACTCATGTCTGCAAATTAAAAAAGGCATTATATGGGTTGAAACAAGCTCCCAGAGCTTGGTTTGACAGATTTAGTGCCTTCCTTCTTACATATGGTTTTCTTTGCAGTTTATCAGTTTTATCATTGTTCATATATCACACTAACCAAAATACACTAGTACTCCTACTCTATGTGGATGATATGCTTGTCAAAGGTTCCAGTGAAGAACTGCTGCACTCCTTTATACATGAATTGCATTCAGAATTTGCAATGAAGGACCTAGGCAACATCCATCACTTTCTTGGTGTCCAGATACATCATACTCCTCAAGGCATGCTCCTTCACCAGTCTCATTATGCCACAACACTTGTCCACAGGGCTGCAATGCAAGATTGTAAACCAGCCAACACACCTATGGCCACCAAACCACTTCCTCCTCTTCACTCTTCCCCAGCAGATCCTACACTTTACAGGAGTCTAATTGGTGGCCTGCAGTACCTCACATTCACCAGACCAGATATCAGTTTTGCAGTTAACTCCTTGTCTCAGTTCATGCAAGCACCCACTCAGTTTCATATGCAACAAGTTCACAGGTTAATCAAATATGTCAAAGGCACCATCAACCTTGGAATCTCACTCAAGACCTCATCAACACTCAACTTGTATGCTTTTTCAGATGCAGATTGGGCTGCCTGCCCAACCACAAGACGTTCAATTACAGGCTATTGCACCTTCCTAGGCCCCAATATCATATCTTGGTGTGCCAAGAAGCAACCAACTATCTCAAGATCAAGCACAGAAGCTGAATACCGGGCTATGGCCCATACAGCAGCAGAAATTACTTGGATCACTCATCTACTCCAAGAGCTTCATGTTTCTTTACCTACAACTCCTACTCTTCTATGTGACAACCTCAGCTCCCTCTATATGACCATAAACCCAGTCTTTCATGCAAGAAGCAAACATATTGAACTTGACTACCATTATGTAAGAGAACAAGTAGCCAGAAAACTTTTAATCACCAAACATGTCTCCTCCCAAGATCAACTTGCCGACATATTCACAAAACCTCTATCTAAATATGTCTTCCAAAAACTACGAGACAAACTCAGCCTACTCCCAAGTCCTAGCCTTGTTTGAGGGGGAGTATTAACGTATCCATGCGAATCCATGCAGCAGCAAAAATATTCAAAATATCAGCAGCAAAAATATTCAAAATATTTAAAATCATGATTGAGGAGTTATAAGGTTGTTTTGGAGAGATAAGGAAGCATTTAAAATCATGATTAAATTTGAGTATCTTTCGGTTGTTTAAAGAGTTTAATGGCTATTTAGTCTCTTATGTGATGATAGGATAGATTGATATGGTTGTTATTTCAATATTCAAATATAGATTGCATTATCTGCTTTAATTCTCTGAAAAAAGCCACGGCCGGCTGTATAAGTAGAAGGACTCTTGTATCGCTTTTTTTAAGGAAAAGCAAAGGAATAAAAGACATATATATGCTTTACATTGTGTATTTCTACATCTTCAATTGTCGAAAATTCAACGGCATGTATTTTCGGGAGAACTGTTTTCCTGGCTTGTCAAAATCAACAACATTCGCAGAGTAATATGCTGCCAGGCTTTTGGTTGATGCAAGTCGCCACCGATTTAAATGCAACTTGATGAATTGTTGACTTGAAATCGTATGCGTTCCATGATTTTGATAGACTTTTAAATCGACCAAGAGACTTTAGTGGCAATCTCACAAAAACATGAACAAGCAGATCTTCAGGTAAATAACAAGTCGACATTGATCCAGTACTTTTTCGATTAATCAAAGAGCGAAAATTCTTTGCCCTTCAAATAAATAGAGAGGCCCCACAAAATAAAAATAAAAATAGAGAGACGTGGCGATTCTTAACCAAACCCTAGCCGTAGTAGGCCTCGCTGCTTGGCGGGGCAATAGCTTGAATAGGGGACGTCTCAGGCGTTTCGATTCTCTTCTAACGCGTTATGTTGAAAGAGTTTTTGGTCACACCTTACCTCCCACGAGCATAAAAGTGACTCTAAGGGCACGATCCGGATACCGGGAGTATGTGAATTTTTTTTTTCAAAAACAACAAAGAAAATAAAAAATTGAGGAACAACCGTGCGAAATTCTCTCATTCTTTGAGAAACACAAAATTTCTTGACGATTGTTTCTCACGGGGTTAGGGTTGTTCATAAGATTTAATGGGTCCGGAGCAAAATTAAAATATGAACCCTTTTCTAATTGGAGAAAAATGATTTTCTGACATAAATGGTATAAGTCAATTCACACACATAAAAACATTAAAGCTAAATCATTAACTATTAACTATTAACATAACTAACACTAACTATATTAAAAAAGCCAATGTGTTTCTCCTCAAAAGTGTTTCCCCCTAGAGTGTTTTCCCTAAAAAGAGTTTATCCATAATTAATTAATTTATTCTAATAAATATAATATTAATTAATTAATTTCAAGGATATATATAATAATAATACCATTAATCATCAAATAACCTAAAAGTAAAAGTTAAAAGAAAAAACACGTTAAGTAAAATTAAATATAAAAAAAAAACACGTTAAGTATTCTTTCATATTTTTTCCAGAAAAGAAAAGAAAAAAAAAAAAACTCAATCAACCTTATCTTATACACAATTATAATATTAATTTTAAGGATATATACAATACAATTAAACAATACAATATTTAACGGGACACTGCGCGGTTTGTGTGGCTAATGTGGCTAAGTTCCACACTGTGAGATGCGATGGGGGCCACCTCCAGAATCCTATGGTAGGGACGAACTGGGACAAGTCCAGTGAGACTAGTCTTGACCGTCCTGGCGATGTCTATCATTTATAAGGAGGGGGAATGTGATATCCCACATTAAAAGTAGGGGTGTACACGGATACGGATTATCCGAAAACCGAATCGAACCGAGGTCATTTGGTTCAATTCGGTTCGGTTTTGGTTAGTATTATAAAGAAACCAAAATTTTCGGTTCGGTTACGGGCAATTCTATAAATTATCCGTAACCGAACCGAATAAAAAACCGAACTGTTAACCGAAATTGAATAGAAAATTGTAACCGAAATATCTATAATTAACTTGTATTACTAGCTTTCATAACCAAAATATTATAAACGTTTATGAAAAATTGCATATAACCAAACCATTGTCCGAACAATTGTTTAACTAAATAAAAAATTCGAATAAAAACCAAATCGTTTATAACCGAATAGAATTGTTATTTTTATTTCAATTTTTGGTTAACCGAGCCGAACCAAACGGTATATTTCGGTTCGGTTCAATTCGGTTACCTAAAACAAACGGTTCGGTTTCGGTATCGAATTTCAATTAACCGAAAATTTTGGTTCGGTTTCGGTAAGGCCATTAACCGTACCGAACCGAACCGTGTACACCCCTAATTGAAAGTATGGGGAACCGTATCACCACCATATAAGTGTGAGAAATAAATGTCTTGTTAATTCGGGGACCGGGGTCTGGTGGCTCTTCTTATATCATAGGTCTTGAGTGGTTATCCATCTCGCTTGGAGTGTGGGTGGGGTCACTCAGAGCCGTCCCTGTGTAATCGGAGGCCCTAGGCCAAAAACATTTAGAGCCCTCGACACTGTGAAAAATATAATATATTACAATTATTTTTGAGGTATACTATGTTGATGAGCGTTGTAAAAAAAATGTTACGGAATTTGATTAGACTTTTTTTCACTGAATTCGACTATAAATTTGGGTCTTACCGGTTTTTTTATTTTGAGCAAAACATGAAAATTGGCTTAAAATACATTTCTATCACATGAAACGGAGGCACTAAAATTATAAATTTCAGCGGAGGCCCTAGGTCGCGGCCTGCCCTCCGGGACGGCCCTAGGGTCACTTGTAGATCGATGTTTGTAAAAACAACAAATTTCGTTGCAATTTTTTTCATAGGGTTGTCTATGTGTTCCATCCCATGAACAACGATATTTATTTTACTTGTATTTCTTTTTATTGTGTTTTTGAATTTTCTGATATTTTTATTTTATTCTTTAGCTTCTGGAACTTACTACCTCCCTTCTGAAATGTAATATATTTTTAGATTCACCCTATAATATAAGTCATTATTATACATTAAGGATGGAATATTTATTGCTCTTTTATCTATCTTACATCTAATTTATTATCAATTCAACAATTCTTTTCTCTATCTTACATCTAATTTATTAATGATAGTTAAAGGGGTATCATGTTTATGACATTGAAGCACTTTTTAATATGTTTGAAACGTCTCAGATGACTTATATTTTGAAACAGAGGTACTTAGTGGTAGTAATAGTAATAATAATAATAATAATAATAATAATATATTTTTTTTGAAGAAAATAATGAGTTTTTTAAATGAAAAATTTGTTGATGTAAATAGGAATGTATGCTGATGAGACGTGATCTAGTGGCCACATTGAGTTAATTTCTATGCTAGCTGCCTCCACTACAAAAAATAGACCTTTTAGTGACAAAAATATTCGTCGCGAAAAGTGCTGATTTTCGTCATTAAAATCTTTCGTGACAAAAATTTTTTGTCGCGGCGTTTGTTGTGTAAACAGTGACGCTAAAGGTGCCTATCGTGACAAACCAGAGTATTAGTCACTAAAGAAATTCAGTCGCGACGAATTTCTTACTTTTGTCACCAAAGCTTTTCATGACAAAACGCTAAATTTCTCACCAGATCGTTTTTCATGCAACAAAATTTTTGTCACAAAATAATGAACATTTTATCACTATTTAAGTGTTTGTCACCAAAGGGTACAAACACATTTTTACATTAATGGTTAATATTGACAAGCGCTTTGTCACTAGAAGTCATATTCTAATAATAATAATAAATAATAAATATTCGAAATATAAAAATAGAAAATAACAATAATAAATAATAAATATTCAAATATAATAATAGAAAAATAGAAAATAATAATAATAATAAATAATAAAAGAAAATGGGACAAAAGAAATCTTGTACAGAGATACAAAAATAGTGATACTTAACAACTCTTGTACAGAGATTCATGTATATGCATCATGAAAACTTTTTCCTCAGCTGGGTGCGAAACAAGGACCAGCAATCTTCCATTGTTAAAATTTTAGCTGCAAACACAGAAAAAAAATGGTCAAAGGAATACACTAAGAAACAAAAGTCAATATGAGAATTGTTATTGACTACTCAATATTGTCTTGCAAGGAAATTCCTCCAAGAGCTGTATGCAAGGAAAGTTTTCCAACAGGTATTCCCATTCCCTGTAAAGCACAAGGACTCAACACATTGGATGGGAAGAAGGCAAGAACTTAAACAAAAATCCAAAAAAGAAATACAATCAACCAAAGGTTCCTCAATACCTGTCCAGCCAAAGCTTCAACTTCTTTCTCCAGTTTCAACCTTTCCGCATCACGACACTAGAGCTTCGAGTGCATAAAATCGATGCTTCAATCTCTCTAGTGAGGTGGAAAATATCCATCCGTTCTGGAATGGAAAGTTCACAGCATCCAATTGCTGAAAGAAGTGTAGACTTCCCGCAGCCATTTAATCCCAACAAACCATTACACCTGAGAGAGATGACACATTATATTGGTTCATTATACTAGATAAGCTGATACACAGCCCCAGCAGATGTCAACCATTAAGAAAGGACAAACCTGCCAAAATGTGCCCCAACGGAGAAGGTACAACAACATTGTGGATGATTCAAATACGAAGACACGAGGACCAATGATGAAAATGAACCAAAACAAAAAATTGAATTGTAATTCAAAGCCAGAAATAAAAAAGAAGTCCAAAACAAAATCCCAATGAAGAGCAAGCTCTGCAACAATAAACACAAGATAAACAACTTTATTGCATGACCATAACTAAAAAGATTCTGTTGAAATATCGATTAGGAGAATTTAATTAACAGACCGAATAGTGTTTCTCACCAATGAATGTTCAAACTAAATATTCAACTGTCTGCACCAATGATATCCTTCTCCGTCAATCTCGTCAACTGCATATAAAAGTTATAAATTAACACAATGTTGATTACAAGAAAGTACAAAGAAAAGCCTTATCGCATATAAGACATGAACTCATAAGCATTTAAGTAAAGCAGACTGATGTGCACATACAGAGCAGAAGGGAAAAAAAGGTATTCTTATCTCAAAAAAAAAGAGTATTCCTTTAAATTACAGAAAAATGGGCATTATTTCTTGTCCTTGACATATTTTATTTGTGTTAATGTATCATAAATCTTATTAAACAAGCATCAAAGAATACACAGAGTCAAAACAAATATTTTGTTGAACTACTCATAATGCTCTCAAGCACATTAGAATTTAGAAATAGGGATTCAATGAAATGAGAGATACCTTTCACATTCTATGTGCTCCCGTGTAGTTGGAGAACATGGATCATCATCCCAACCAAGATCCAAACTGTTGGATCAAATGGCCTCAAGTCTTTGAACTCGCAAGAAATGTAAACCAAATTAAGTTCATAAAACATGTCCTTTGATCCTGACTTGGCAAGTATGTACCTGTGGTCGACGTCCGCATCCCAAATTCGATCATACGGATCCAAAAGGTACCTTAGTGAACAATCAATGTAGCCGCAATTGATTCAATAAGTCTTTTGAGTAAATTACTACTAGATAATTGGATAGAACCTCGGTGATTTTGAAGTGGAACCTAACAGTGATTTTTGACCTTTTAACGCCGTAACCTCACATATGTGCATAGTCCTCAAGCCCAAAGTACATCCACAGAGAGAACGAACTCGACAAAAATGACACTTAGCTTAAACATGACACTTAAAAAAATGGATAAGTACACAAGCTCGTCATTGAATCGAAACATGGTTGAATCGAAACATGGTGTTTTTCACCTTCTCCTTTCATTGAATCGAAACAGGGTCGCCTGAGACATTTATAGGCCCTTTTCCTGTTTCGAATAAGGTTCATCTTTTGACTCAAGGCACCTCCACCACTCTTTAATTCTTCAAGCTGTATATCACAATTAAAATTCAATAACAATATTTTCACATGTCAAGGATTACCCTTATTAACTCTCATGTCAGCAAACGAGACCCACATGAAATTACCTCTCAGATAAATGAAATTGAACCGCCTTGACTGCATAGGTTGTAAATCGAAGAGGGTAATATATCATCCTTCACTGCAGGACACACAAGATCGGATACTCAAAGAACTTAGACGGATATGCAGAAACTTGATTTTGTTCTAATAAGTGCTTCCTGAATCCAAGAGAGCAGGGATTTGATATTGAAGCAATCCAAAAGGTGCTAGCTATTGTAAAGTTAATGTTTATACGGCAAAGAAGGTACCTTTAGCTGGTGAATCTGACTAGGTAGAGTTTGCCATTTCCACCAAATGACTCCTTGAGTAGATGAGTTAAAGAACTTTCCAAGTTTCATAAAATTATAGATTCATAAAATTCTGCTGCTCTGTTTCTTTCCTCCTCTTACTCAACTTTAAAAGTTGAATTCTCTATCGTTTTGTCTGAAATTCAAGTCCTCAGCATGTCTATATAAAAGCTTAGCAGGCAAACTAAAATAAAACTTGATGCATAAACTTAAGCATATCAGAACAGTTACTATCATAAACACATATTCACAGATTCAGATTGCGACCTTCCAAGAATCCTTGAGCAGCTCATCTGGAAACTAAACAGACAAAAACAAAATTGGCACTATTATACTTGAAAAATAATGATCGTAAGAGAAAATAACAAAAAAAAACCTGCAATGCACTCGAGTAAAAATTATGAGAGAGGATGAAGTCTGCCATACGTGAAACATCAAAATTGGATTCATATCCATGAAGTCTGAAACCAACGAAACTTTGAATTGTAGTTCGAGTCTCTTCGGTACTAGAAATTTGGCGGTGACAGACAGCGATAGCGGTTTCATTTTTTCCTTTGGTAAACGCGACACGGCTTTCTACTTTATCTCCGGCAGCAAATAAGCGAACAAGCCATCGGAAGAGCGGCCGACGCCCTGACTAGAAGGAGAACGGCCGTTGAGCGGCGGTAGGATGGTCGGAGGCTTTATCGGCACGATCTGGACGAAAAACGATCAGAGCGTTAGGATTAGGGCTTCGGATGCACACTCAATCACACGGAGCTTCAACGAGCTATGACGGTTCACTATTACTATTATTTTGATGGGATAATGAGTAAAGAAGGGTGTTTTGGAAAAAAAGTTTGGAAAAAAGGGTGTTTTGGATTTTAGTGAAGTTTGACCATGATTTTCTCCCATTTCTTTCACAACGCTGCACGATCTTATCTTAAGCGCCAAATCACTGGGCGCCGCTTCTTCCCAATAGGGTTTTAGTTTGGTTAAAAACACCTAAAACGGAAGAAAAAAAAATTTTGGACAAAACCGTTTTTCCCAAATTTTTGGTCAACACACCCGTTTTTCCCAAATGCCCCTATTTTGATTATATATTTAGGTCAGCAGGTCATGTGACAAAAGATATTGTCACAAAACACACGTGCCAAAACTTCACAGCATTTGTGACAAGCCACCGAATTCTTTTTGACACCAAATTATATTTATATATTGTTAATATATCATGTGAATTTTTTTAAAATTAATTTTCAAAACCAATTACACTCGATAAGCTCGATGTAATTCGAGCTAGCCTCGATGTTTTAAACTTTCTTGAATCTCAACTTGAGGTCAAGTTCAAAATACTTGAACTTGAAAAGAAAAATAATTTAAATTATTCAATTCGTTTAGATCAATACTTGATTCGATTCGATTCGTTTGCTTACCTAGTTGCAAAATAGCTACCGTGACAAATTATTATTTTCAGTTTGTCATTAATGCTTTTCAAAAAAAATGTCATTACCTGTGGAAAAAAATGTCATTAATAATATAAAAATGAATTCGAAAATAAGACATGTCAATCACTAAACGTCGAATGGAAGTATGGAACAATTTTTTTGTGACAAACAGCCAAGCCTTTTGTAAGTAATTTTCTTTTTGTCAGTGAAAAGGACTACTTTTCGTGAGAAACAAGTATATAAGTCACAAGAACTCACCCATTCGTGACAAATTTACTATTTGTCACCAAAAATTTGTCACAGAAACATCTATTTTTTGTAGTGCTCCTGCCGGTTAATTTCTCAAGGTCCCTTCTTCTTCTTCTTCTTCTTCTTCTCCTTGTTGTTCTTCTATCTCTAGTGCTTCCTCTTGGTATTTGTTACAAGTAACGCGTTTGGTACTTTGAACGAAATACCAAATCAAAGAACAAAAGAGTTACCAAGAAATCAATCTGTTGAAAAAAAACCTAATGAGGAAAACTCGAGTTTTGAAATTACCAGATGAATTAGCATTCCATGTGAAAGATGATACGGATGTAGAAAGTTTGGGAAAGTGTTACGGTTCTTTGAATAAAGATGAGTACAGGACCGCAATTGTCTTCCCGATTGTGGTATTGAGGAGACGGTGAACGTGGGGGAGATAATGGGATAATGTTGCACGTTCAGTGGGGGACGGGCTTTTTTCTTTTCTGGTAACTAACGGGTTGAAAACGGGCCATTTCCGGGTCAATTGGGAAAACGGGTTAATTGACAGTTTTTTCCTTGAAAATATATAATAAGATTATTATTATTATACATTAACGATGGAATATTTATTACTATTTTCTCTATCTTAAATCTAATTTATTATCAAATCAACAATTCTTTTCTCTATCTTACATCTAATTTATTATCAATTCAACAATTCTTTTATCTATCTTACATCTAATTTATTAATGATAGTTAAGGGATATTTTAGACATTTAATCTTCATGTTTATGACATTGAAGCACTTTTTAATTTGTTTGAAACCTCTCAGATGACTTATATTTTGAAACAGAGGTACTTAGTGTTAATAATAATAATAATATATCTTTTTTGAAGAAAATAATGAGTTTTTTAAATGAAAAATTTGTTGATGTAAATAGGAATGTATGCTGATGAGACGTGATCTAGTGGCCACATTGAGTTAATGGGTTTGAATTTAAGAAAGAAAAAAAAATCTATTAGTAATAACTATTTAAATGGGCATCCGGAGATGCAAACAAAACAAAAGATGGCGTGACTTTTTTAAGAGAAAAAAAGCTTCATTTTGCAATGATGAGTTATTTGGTCCGCTATTCTGTGAGGATTTCCCGTAAATTTACCATTAAGCCGAACGTCTCTGCAACTAATTAGGTTTTGACGTATATATATAACTACTACAATTTCTATTTGCACGTTTCAATCGTTTTTGTTTTTTTCTTTTTTTTGTTTGTTTGTTTGTTAATTTGTTTATTTCTTTCTTGAGAAATCTTGTATTCTCCGTTGTTTTTTCTTTTAAGCAATTGTCTCTCAACTTTGGTATTTTCTGTTAACCGTTTCTTAAGTGCTTCAGGATTAAGAAAACACAAACTTAGCATGTCAATCAGAATTTTTAGAGTTTTATTTTATTTTATTTTCCGGTCCATCAATTAATTCATTCATTTCTATTGGTTTCGCATCATCAAATTAAATCAAAAATCGTTTGTTTCTCACCACCAAGTGAGAATCGGTTTTAGCCCAAATTAAAATTTGTGGTTCTTTATGAATCACTCTCAACCGTGCAATGTATGCTGTTGACATTAAAGCCCTTAACTGCTTAATTAGCTTTTTTCTTTTTAGTTTTTAAAACCCTCAGTATCCTGAATCAATTCGTTTAATCCGTCAATTGATTGCAGGTCGTGGTTGCAGAATCGATCAGAAATCGCTAATTTGCTCATCTTTGCGGTTAAGTGGTTTTTTTTTTTTTTTTTTCCCTCACTGGCCATTGGTATATATTATAAAATAGAAAGAAATCCAAGATTAATCAGAAATCATTAGTAGTGTTATAAATATATAGGTCGAAAGTGATAGATATACAAACATTTTACAACGAATTTGACACAAAATTTAACATAAACGTACATTTACATATTAAAAATCTAAAAACCCAAAATGTAAAAACAACCCTGTTGAATCATTTTATTAATTTTTTGGAATGTGCACCATTTTTTGTGCTTAAATGCTTCTCTATATAGGTTCAGTGCATAGATATATACGTAGGCGGACACACACGTATGTAAATGGAGTCCGTAAAAACTTTATATTTTACCTATAAAAAAATATTTCAGACACCGCTGCAAAACATTTCTGGATCCGCCACTGAATATACATACGGATACATACGACTTTCATGTAAAACTCATTGAAAATCAAGCTTGCCATTGGTTATTTTCTGTCAGAACTCAGACGCACGGTCATTAATACAACATATTATCTAAAACATTTATATAAAGACGGTTTTTTTTTGGGTGGCTACGCTTTGTATTCTTTGTTTTGTAATCTTTCTCAGCATCTTGATGAATCTCTAATACACAAATTTACTACCCAATTCGAGTTAGATATTGAGTCCCTACTAACCAGGGCGGCTCCTCCTCAAGTGATTTGGGTTAACCGACCTGCTAAAAAAAATATTACACAATTTTTTTTTTTTAAAGTACACATAAACATGTGAGATTGACCCGTTTATCACTCGTAATTTTTAACGAGGCTAAGATATGAGTTACGTACACTATGAATGTGTGATTGAGATTCAATAAGTGATGATGATGTGGTTAACACAACATAAGACTATGTGAGAGTCTGGCAAACATATGGATATCTTTAGTTAAAAGACCAAAAAAAAGTCTTTTGCTCGGGAGAGATGGTGCACGACATGACAAATGATAATTATTCTGACCCAGTTCGAATCAGATTATAATTATTACCCAATATTGATTAGAAATACATTCGGATTAAAATTAAGTTGAAAAACTTTAAACAGTTTACCTAAAATTCGGTCAGAATCATCAAATTTGTAAAAAGAAAGGAAAAAAAATATTTGAAGAGTAATAGAAAATTGTGTATTAAGATTTTTTATTACTAAAACGAATGAACCACAAAACTGTCTAATATCACAAAGTTCCTATTGAAGCCTCTCTATATATACATGGGCGTTCTTGGGACTAGGCCAATAAGGTCACAATTTAGTCTTCTCAAAATCAATACACATGTTCACTCTAAAAAAAAGTTTAACCAACTTATATATATTTTCGACACTTATCCACACAGGATAGTCTAAAAATAAACCATTACACTGTAATTTTTTTGACAGATCACAAGGCCCTTCAAATAAAATTTTGGTTTAGAAACCCGATTACTTGTCTCCTCTCTCCCTCTATATATATAGAAGGTGATGTGAGTCATTATCGGCATATATATATATATATATATAATGTGAACAAATTGTTCGGTTAATTTATTTATCTTTGACCATCTTTCAACTTCGTAACTTGCTGCTTCGCCTTTTCAACTTACAAGCTCTTCCGTTTGGAAATCATGGTATCATCTTCACTACCTAATTACTTTTCATTAATCATGTTGCAGCCTATATTTTCAGCTGAATACTTTATGGGTTTTTTCTTTAATTTTATTTCTAATCTTCTTCTTGCAGGAGATTGTATGTTGGTCTCTTTTGGTTGTAATTGCAGTGGGCTTAATTTGTTCTGCTGGGAGTACTTATGGCTTCAGTTTGGAAAAAGAAGAAGATGTTGATCGCATTTTCAACGTTATGGACTATGGTGCTGTTGGCTTTCCCGATACCGATAATTCCCGGGTTAGTTATTTAATTACTGCCGATGAAGCTTATCAAATCGGTTAAACTGAGTCTCTAAACCCGTATAAGATCCCGGGGTGTGGGTTATATATATCCAATTTATATGGTAATTTCGTTTTAATGGGGAAAAAAATAATGTGCAACCTAATGCAACATTTTATTCGGAGTTGGAAACCAAGGACGGAGGTGGCTAGGGTCGGGGCACAACTTACCTGATTTATATCTTCAGTACGTTATAATCCACTAGCTTGTCCATCTAAACATCAATTTTGATTTTTATTTTCAACCAACACAATAGTTGTTTTAATTCGATCTACTACCCACCATATATATATATATACCACAAATTTTAAAATGCATTTACGACATGGTGATTCAAACCAATAGTATTTTAATATTGTATTGATGGACTAGGAAAAAAAAAGTACCTATTGGAAAATTTTAATTGGCTAAAAAATGCTAACTTAATTTGGGTGTAGATACATTTAAAAAAAAAAACTAAAGTACACGCATGCAAGGACATTATACTAACAGAAACTTTTAGGTAGTACGCAATACATCCGTATACCCCCTACAATAAAAAAAATATAGAGCTTTTACGTGTAAAACATGTTTTATACGTACGTAAATTAAAAGTTTAAAACCCTGAACTTTGAAAGGGTGGTATATCCACGTCCAAATAAACCAGATAAAAATTTCCCTAATTTAAACTATAGAAACGAAGGGTCTATTTGAATATGTTTATGTGGAAATGAAGGGTCTAGTTAATGTCTTTATATACAAATAATGACAGGCATTTCTAGAGGCTTGGAATGCAGCTTGCAATGCAGAAGCCGCGACTTCTCCCACGGTTCTAATACCAGAAAACGTGGCCTTTTTAGTATCTTCTACACATTTCAAAGGCCCCTGCAGAGCCCAGGACATTAATTTCAAAGTAATAAAAACTAATAAGTTAATTTATGTATTTATTTGAGAATATATATACATATATATATATATATATATATATATATGATGAGCGCTAGAGAAATGTTAATCAAAATAAAAGATATTGTTTTTGTGAACACACAGATATTAGGGACAATAATGGCACCAGACTCACCAAAGGCATGGAGTGGGAAGGATTCAAGCCAATGGTTGGTATTTGAAGGAGTAAATGGTCTTTTAATTGATGGATTAAGTGGAACTATTTACGGTCAAGGATATGATTGGTGGAATCAATCTTGTAGAATTAGCCATGGCCAGGTACATGTACTCCACCACTATTTTCATCTTCAAGTTCATGTTCGACGTCGTTGTGTTAGATTCGATTGATTGTAGATTTTTTTTTTCCTTCTTAAAAGTGCAGTTTATAACAATGTTGTTTTGGTATTATCGATGTACACACTATTACACAAGGAATTATATCACTATTGAAGGATTTAATATGTTGATTATCTATCATAATTGTTATACCATTTATGTAGTGTTGGACATCTTTTATTGGTATGTTGTTGTCTTTTAATTATGTTTGTGTGTAATTTATATATGTTGGTATAACTTTATTTTAGGCCACACATGAGGGCAAGGAGAGAGGTATATGAAGGCCGGGGTGCTTACGGGAAATACTTATATGGTGTCTCTACACGAGTGGAGACACCGTGTGAAGCAATATAAACCACACAGTTTAATTCTGTATTTAAATTGTGTGGTTATAATCATTCCACACAGTTTAATTCTCCACACAAGTATTTTCCGGATGCTTACATCTAACACCCAGCCCAGTTTTTCTATTAACAAATAGTTTATATGAAAATTTTATTTTCACAAAATTAATATTATTCTTTTATATTCGCAACTACGAAATGATGTTACACTATGTATATTTTTAGGAGTAAATCTGTGTTTTTCCAGTCAAGATAGCCATGTGAAACTAAATATATAACTGTCCAATTTTTTTTTTTTTTTTTGTTTTCATGAGTTATTATAGCTTTCTTTAGTTAATTGCTAACATTTTTGTTGTTAATTTTTTTGACTAACATTTTTGTTTGATTTGTCTTCAGCCTGGATGCACAAACTTGGCTCCAACTGTGAGTTTTACACGTATTAAAAGTCTTTATTTGTCCCTCTTAAAAGAAAATTTTAATAAATGAAAAGTCTTTGTTTGTATAGCTCTGTAGAAATACTTGCAATTTAAAAATATATTTAATATTTTTTCATCTAATTGAACGTTGTCATACACATATTATATTGCTAGTGCAATAAAATCTTAAATTATTATTTATAAAGAATGTTTTGTTTTTTTTGAGGATATTTATAAAGAATGTTGAATTGAGTGAAAATCGGGTAAAATATTTAATTTATTAGTTTCATAGCCTAATGTTAAGTTGGGGTATGAAATATATAGATGGAAATAGTGCTAAATATATTAATTTAATATTTATTAATTAAACACACCAACCCCCCCGCCCCCTCCTCTCAGAAAATGGAAACTTGAATAAATATGCTCGAAAAGTAAGTGGTTGGAAAAAATATGCTTGAAAAGTAGTTATTTAGAAAATATGCTTGCAGTGCCGCATTCGCGACGCATAGAGCATTCACGACGCATGCGTGCTGCATGCGGCCCTGCAAGCATATTTTTCAAATAACTACTTTTCGAGCATATTTTTTCCAAACACTTACTTTTTGAACATATTTATTCAAGTTTCCAAAAATAAGGAAATACTTGTTAATTACTTTGACTTGCGGTCATTATTGATTGATGTGACAAGGTCACCAATAATAAGAAAGTCTCCAACATTACATTTATCTCATATCTTCTAGGTTAATGCTACGATAATAAATAATTATTCATTAATCACTATAAATTTTGATATACATATACACCACGATTATATTGTCAATGGTTGTTAACTTGTATGTTCAGGCCTTGAAGTTGATTTCATGCAACAATAGCATTTTGAAAGACATCTACTTGGCGGATAGTCCACAAACTCATGTTGCTATAATGTACTCCAACGGTATCAATATTAACAACTTAAGAATAGAATCTCCAGAAATTAGCCCGAACACCGATGGCATTCATATACACGCATCCAACAATTTATCTATAAACAACATCAATATAAAAAGTGGTACAATATTCTATCTTAACCTCGAATTTTAGATTGATTACACTGTCCTTTTCATTTCGTTTTATATGCTACACACATGTAAGTGATTATCGAATGTTTAATAAATTAATAGGCGACGATTGTATTTCAATCGGGGATTATACATCCAACATTAACATAAGCTATATCGAATGTGGACCAGGTCATGGAATCAGGTAAATCAGTTAACCTTCATGTCTTTATTTCAACATCATTATTATTATTATTATTATTATTATTATTATTATTATTATTATATAACATGAATAGTACTATTAATTAATTTGTTATTGGATCATATTAGCATTGGAAGCTTGGGGGGAGGTGGCAATTTTGTCCAAGTAGAAGACATTCATGTGAGTGACTCAACATTCATTGGAACCACAAATGGAGCAAGAATCAAAACATGGCAGGTATATACATGTATAATTAAGAAATCCAAAGAAAATTTTAAAATAAATATTGACATTGCTACTCTTGCCTCTGCAGGTGGGAAAAGGTTACGTTCGAAACGTGACATTTGAGAATCTAATCATGCAAGCAGTCGAGAATTCCATCATTATTGATCAAAATTATTGTGCTAGAAGGGGTGCCTGCCGTGAACGGGTAAACAAAACATTGAACATATATGCATACAGTAATTAAAATTCATTTAAATAAATAAAAGTGTTGCAAAACTAATTAAATTAAATGTCGGTATCGATGAATAATAAAAAGGATACAGGAGTACATATAAGCGAGGTCGTTTATAAAGGGGTGATTGGAACGTCAAAGAGTGATATCGCCATAAATCTGAACTGTAGCCGAGCAGTGCCATGCACGGGAATAACCATGATGGGCATACAAATTTCATCAAGTATTGTTGGAAAAGAGGTTATTGCGAGTTGCAACAATGCACATGGTCAAGAAATTGGACTGGTTGTACCTAGCCATTGTCTCATTAATGGAGTTTCTGGACTTCTACATTATCAACACCCCATTAATTATATATAGTGCAATAGACAAGTACAATATTTGTCTTTTCTTTTAATTTGTTGTTGTTAATGGGGTTGTTGTAATTGTCGTGTGTATGACTGAATATTGCTTTATTTATACAAAATAAAGAGTAAAGAGTAAATAGTCAATTTTCATCATGGTCATTAATAACAACGGTGTGTAGTAATACAATCCTTCTCTTTTATACTCAACATATAGGGATACAATGTTCCAAAAAAAAAAAAAAATGCATGCATGCAGAGCCAAGGGTCTTCAATTTTTTTTTTTTTTTGGGTATATAGGGGCCGTTTACACGTAGATGGCTGCGTGTAAATTTATTGTTTCATGTAAAAATAATGACAGGCATTTCTAGACGCATGAAATGCAGCTTGCAATGCAGAAGCAGCTATTACACCGACGGTTTTGATACCCGAAAAGGCGACCTTTTTAGTATCTTCTACAGTTCTCAAAGGCCCCTGCAGAAGCCAGAACACTAACTTCAAAGTAATGGAAATTAATAAGTCCCTATATTTGTATGAGAAATCAAATGTTAATTAATTAAATAAATGATTGTTTTACGTTGTGAACACACAGATATTAGGGACAATAGTGGCACCAAACTCACCAAAGGCATGGAGTGGGAAGGATTCAAGCCAATGGTTGGTATTTGAAGGAGTAAATGGTCTTTTAATTGATGGATTAACCGGAACTATTAATGGTGAAGGTGATTCTTGGTGGAAACAATCTTGTAAAATTACTCGTGGCCAGGTACTCCGATCCGTCCATCTCTATTTCGATCTTTATGTTCTGTGGTTCGATTGTAGGTTCTTTTTTTATAACTTGGAATTTTCAACAATGTTGTAGTGGTATTATTTATGTACACTGTTAAAGAGTTTAATATGTTAATAGACATTGTTTTTTTTTTATATTTGTATCATTTTAATATTGGCCCCTTTATTGGTCTGGGTATTGGTATGGTATGTATTGATCGACTTATAAAGACATGTATGACATATGGTTTAGTTGATTATATCGATAGATACATAATCAAAGGGGAAGCTATATAAACATAATAAAGGGGGGTCATGAACATCATGAATATTATACACCGTAAAAAATATGCATTCGTTGAATTTATTTTATCCATTGCTAATTATTTTTTCTTCTAAATAAATATGCCGTTGTACATAATTAACTTAGTGTAATTTCTTCTTCTACTTTTATCAACATATAATAATTAACTAGTGGAGGCAACGTGCTATGCACGTTTTTGCCCTCCAGTTTGATGAATCTTCGCGTGCGTAAATTATATATGTAATTGCAAGGCTTTGGTTAGACATGGATAAACGGATTTACATTGTTAAAACTGATGTACTAAGCTTATATCAAAACAGTTACAAAACATGCCAAAGTGTGTTTTAGGCTAAATAGTTTGTGTTTCGTTACCGTTTGTGTGTTCGTTTGTCGGTGTGTAGGAAGGGTGATAGGCTAGGGTTAATTGGGGTGGAATCGTTTGCGATTAATGTACGAAAGTTGGTGCCTCATTATGTTTTTAGGGTGTTGCTGGTGGTTCTGGGTCGGTCGTCAGACCCGCCTTTGTTGTTCTTTGTGTGGGGATTTCGTGACCGTTGGCGGCTGTCTCCGAGGCACCTGCGTCCTTGCTGGTTCCATCTTTCTGTTGGCGGAGTTGCCCACCTTAAACGAACGCTTCCTATAAACGAACCCTTCACATGTCTCGGTCGTTTCCTTCTTCTACAAATGGCAAACAAAGTAAAAAATTTAGTAGCAAACACTACATACCTCAGTTTTTCATATCATATATCCAATGAAACACAACTAACCCGATGAAGAAGTGGCCTTCGCTTACGATACATATCATACGAATCGTTGTGTGCCTGGTTGATCCCCAGCAAAGTTTCAACCACTAACGTTGACGCATTTGCTTCCGATAATTGCACGTCGTCCAACATAACCTGTAAAAAGTTGGCAATTGGTGCTTCCATCGATATAAAAGCGGCAACAACGCAAAAATTGACTTCCTATGATCGACTAAGCCAAACAATAACCAGAACAATTAGCAATAAATCCGGTAAATCATGTAAACAAATTGATTGGAAATAAAACCAAGAATGAGCCTAAATTCTGGCGGTTTATCGGCCCGTGTTGTATCTATAGATATGTATATGAATGAAGTGATATTGACAATGATCTATGAAAAATAGCGAAAAGCACCCACCGAGTGTTCTTCATACAAAAAAATTGGGTAAAGAAATGAATGAAAATCATGCACTACAATTCATTGCAGTTGCTTTGTATCTAGATATGTGCATCTAGGTTAATAAAAGGTAATATTGTCAATGAAATCCACTTTTGGTCGTTAATACTCAGGAAAAATAAGTCATGAATGCCAAAAAAGTCTTTTCAGCTTTTCTTTCTCTTTTAAGAAGTTCTCAAATCAATCTTCGTGACAAAAATACGCTTTTCCTTTCTCTTTTAAAAAAATGGCGACAGAACCTAGATCCCAGATGTGGATTCAAAACCTAAGGTTCACAGCATACAAAATATTTAAACAATCATAGCCCCATTCATAATTGGATTAATACAGCAATTTCAAGTTCTAAAAGGTGAAAAAGAAAATTGAAGTCAAATGAAGGAGAATAACATACCATGAAATTCAATGAGGACAAGAGCTGATGAAGTCCAAGTGTGATGGTTTCCGTTCTTTTCTTGCCGGGCTTTGCCCGGATAAATCCCTTTAACCCAAAGCTTCACCGGGTAATTAAAATTTCCCGGTGGACACAGCTAAACAAATCCTGCTTACACACATGAATGAGATGAGGGAAACATTCAGTTGGAGCACCATCCGACAAGTTTTCTAATTCCTACGAAGAAAGATCAATCGACTTACCTAAAATAGTGTAAGAGTGAGATTGTAAAGGGATTCATACCGTGAAAATATTCGCGATCGGGATATGGAGGTAACAATGATATTGTCAATGTCTCCGGCAAGAAAGTAGTTTTTGCCTCCTTTCCGGCAAGCTAATTCTCCTTTTCATCTTCTCTGGCGCAAGAAGCAAAGACATACAGAGAAGACACAGTGAGAAACAAAACCTCAACAAATGTGAAAAGGAAAAAATGAATGGACACTGAGAAGAACAGCCACCAGGAGCAGAATCACCGCGACCGCCGCCATCTATGCCGACATCGTTCGATTCGGCACAACAAAGAAAGAAAGAAAAATTATCAATAAGAACATCATCATTTTACCTGTGACGGTAAGGAAAAAATTGACAAAGAATGATAATCTCTCAAAAAGAATCAAGATGGGATGAGAACAGATAGATTCATCACATGAGTCTAGAGATTTTTGGAGAAGATGATGACAGAGTAAATATGATGAGAGATAGTAGAGAAGAGAGATGATCAGATGAAACCGGTGAGGAGATGAAATTATGAATCTGGTAGCTCAATGGGTTTCGTTTTTATTTCAAAGCAACAAAGACCAGATAACAATGAGTAAAATGAATTTAGCAAACCTGAGAATTAGAAATGCATTCAAGTTGCGCAAAGGCAAGTGTAAAGTTCTATAATCTTATTTATTCAACAATACACTTAGAACTTACATAATCCTTTTAGCGTAATCAATGTCCATTGTATCATACATATAGGTATAGAGTGTAAAACCAGGATTAAGCATTGGGATAAGTCTCCAAATATCCAGACCCTGATTTCCAACCACTGATCTATTTGTAGCTTTAACATTTTAAGCACAAGGCCATGGGCGAAATACTTCAACATCCTCCCCACTTCATGAATTACAATGAAGATGCTTGGTATAAGTATACGCATCACATTTTATACAATCATTGTCCTGGTTAACATAAACAAAAGTAAGTAAGAATGTAAATGTCAAACTTGTATATTTTTCTATTTTCCAGAATACTGCAGGAGGTTGTTTACACAAAATAAAACCCTGACTTACTAAACCGTCTTCGACAAGCCAGAGGAACGTAAAATAAAAGAATGGTGGCAGCAAGTATGTATGTAACAAAAGGACATAAAACTCTCAACTATTTGATTGAAGAACTTTCAAACAAATAAACTAAATTCTGAACCAGACTCCCATCCATGCTGAGGACTTGAAATTGTAGAGTCCATCAGTGAACCATGGACATTGCAAGTCATTTAAGCCTGAGCGGTGGCATACGAACTTCTTTTCAAATCAAAACGGTGATTAGGTGAATAAGGATTTTATAGGCTTTGGAATATAGCTCTCACTCTTGTTTTCCGAATCACGCCGATAGCAAATATCCGAGTCTTGGTAATTCCTAATCCTAAATCGTTAACTATATCTATTAATATAATGTAGAACATAAGCCTTCCAAGTTCCAACAAGAGATTTTGAGCTTATTTGAAAAGAAAACCTACACAACCAACATTTAAGGTGCTATAGGATTAGCCACCTTAAACAAACCAGAATCAAGATTGAACCAATCCATTATCTTGTGTTGATGATTATCCATACAAAAGAATATGTGCATATTAGTGGTCCAATTACGCTTACACAGCTTGAGCGAGAAAAATGCATGTAGCAGGCATTTTATTTTGCTTTAAAAATAAAGATACATTGGGAGTGGAAATGGTGTGGACAAGAAGACATACACTATGAACGCCGGCCTTTGCTTTCGAACAAACTTTCTGTAATCAAATTCTAAAGCGTACCAAAATCTAAACTAACCCATTTTTCAATTTTATTTCGTACTCGTTATCACCTTAGTCTTCTACATGGATATAATTTTTTTCAGGTATTATAGATGACCGCTTGAATGTGCTTTTGGCGACATGCGTTTGTTAGAATCCATGTTTGTGAGTAAGAGCCACCCAAACGGTCCATTAACACTTGGATGTAAAATAAATTCACCAAGATTACCCATTCACAAAAGGTTAAATCGGGAAATTGAAGAGCAATCTAATACGAAGCAGATTGGAACGGAGAAGCAACATAATAGTGGCAATTACCTTTGTGCCGTCATCGCAGAAAGCAGGGAAAAAAAATTTAGGACGACCACCCGTTAGCATCTCCGCATCTATTTGATCTTTCGCCGCCGTCGCCGTCGATTAACTGTGACACAAAAAGAACAAAAAAAAATATATGAATAATCAAACGACGAAGAGATTATAGGGAGGCAAAAATGAGGAAGCCACGCATCTAGGAGGAGAAGGTGCACAGCACCGTCTGTCCCTACATCGTCCGACCCTGCAAAATACACAACGAAGAAGAAACGGAAAATCAATTGTCCATTAAATTGAAAGAAAAGGTTTGCCAGAAAATGAAGAAACAATTAACGGCAAAACAGAGTGAATGAAGAAGAGAAACAAAGAAGAGATCGGAGACCAGGAAATGAGAAGAGATGAAAAATCGGGAAGGTCGTCGAGGAAGGTAGAAATGATAGATTAGGCGGTGGTGGTGAGGATTTTGTCTGGGGATGTAAATGAAGGACACTGGATCAGAATAGCGGTGATACACGTGTTTGTTTGCTGAGAACTTAACTTAAAAAAAAAAAAAAAAAAAAAAAAAAACTTGTGATCAAAACGACGTCGTATTACTCCCCCCCAAAAAAAAAAAAAAAAAACCACTAAAAGACAAAATTGGTGGTAGTACAGGGATGCAAATTTAATTAGTTACTACTAAGTATGATTATAGTGCAATAGAGTACACTATACATGAGCTGTTTTATTCACAAATGGCCGGTTTTTACCGATTGAAATATCATTTTTATCTATTTTATAGAATCTCTATTCAGAGTAAAATGTATTTGAATCTTTACGACATTCAATGATTATGACTATAATATAACTGTTTTGTAAAGAAAATTGAAGTGATTGTGCTAGAAATCAGGAGTTGTCTAATTAGTAAACAACAATGAAACAGAAAAACCAGAGCAAAACACACACACAACTGAACAAAACCAAAATACAGACAGTATATATAGAAACCAGGAAACAATACTTTTATTAAGAAAGCAGAGCATCTCCGCTACTACGTGTTTAATAAACACTACACAACTGGAAACCCAAAAAAGAAGGGGGAAAAAAAAAATGAGAAACTGTCAATTATTATGCCCAAAAAAGCAAAAGACAGAACCCAAAAAAAACAAAGGGCACATTCCAAGTAGAGAGACAGTCTGGTGTCATGAAGCATCAATATTCATCATCTTTATTTTGGTCTTGCTGCTGCAGGTGGTCACGTGGCTTTTGAACCTCATTCTGCAATTGAATCATAAAAGGGGTATCATAGGCACCTACACATGCTTTCCCAGCTGCTATACATTCTTCCGCCCCTAGTCCCACCCTCAACCCAACCTCCTCAGGGCCATTGGCATCCTCCGCGTCCGCCTCTGCCATGTCGCTTTCCTCTTCCTCGTCCTCGTCATCGTCGGCTGCTTCCGCATCGAATAAATAGGCACGGGCACCTACACGTGTACTCCCAGATGCCATACAGTCATACGCATCATCATACAATGAAAAGCCCATGTCTTCGTCCTCGTCCTCGTCGTCATCCGCACCAAAGCAAGCATCTTGCATAAATGTGTGGTTACGGGTTGTGGCTCTCTGTGCATCGTGTGCACTCAACCCTGCTAGCATAAAAGGTCGTCCATGACGATCATAGAGACGCATGTTCCCCATTCTTGCTGTGATTTCCTTCAGTTCCACTTGAAGCCAGTTAACCATTTCAACACCTGATTGAGCCGATGCGGAAGCCAACAACGTCTCGTTACAGTGTGTTAGCAGTTCTTTTGCAGCTTTCAAATTGCCTTTGTCAGCCAATTCTTTTGCCTTTGCAATGCTTTCCGCCACCTCAACACGGTTTCTTTGCCTATCCACCATCAGATTAACCACTTTATCCGTTGGTGAGAGATCAACCGGACGGTTAATTTCAATGCTTTTGCCATCTATTTGCACAATGTCTTCTGTGAAGGCATTACGGTAGTAACAAACAACGTCCAACAACGGTGTCTTGCTAATGGTCTCGTCCCTTGTCACCACCATCTGGTCAACATCACCATCTGAATGTGCTGCAGGAACGGACAGATAGACAAGAAATTCCTTCTTTTCTTCAGCAAACAAATCTCCAACATGTATTATCCCCTGCTTTTCTTGTGAAATAATCTCGTTCCGGTGTCTACCTGAAGGAATGGATTTAATCTCTACCCCAGGCGAAGCTGACCAGACAGACACACGAACATCCAGCGCCACAACGCTGAAAAGACCACCAATGCACCTTGCAAAAGATGTCGGTATCATTTCAGCAGACTCAACAAAGGAATACGTGCCAGCAGAGCCATCAGCAATCGCATTCATTACAACAGCATCATGATCCATCCCAAGACCAAAAGTGTATACCGGAAATCTTTGTCCTCGGCTTTCTGAAGTTTCACTACTGGTGGCGCAGCTAGAAATGGAAGATGATAACAATCGGATGTATCCTTCACTATTAATTGTATCTTCACCATCAGATAGGAAAATAATGCTACAAACTGGATTATGCTCACGGCGTTGCTCAAGAACTTGAGCCCCCATATTCAAGCCACCCACAATATCTGTGCATCCATAAGCCCGGAGTAGATCAACAGCATATTCAGCATCTTTACGACCTTTTTCAGTCATTCTACGCAGTGGTAATACTCTTCTAGCTTCTGATGAAAATGAAACAATCGAAAGGCGATCAGAAGGCAACATATGATCAATCACAAATTTGGTGGCGGATTTCAGAAGGGACAACTTTTGGCCACTCATGCTACTACTAACATCAAGTACAGCAACAAGGTCAACCGGAACACGCCGGTTTTCAGCAGCAACCACAGTCGGAAGCGGAGGAGCATGGATACCAAGAAGCACAGCGAAAAATGGGTTGGAACATGGCGCTGCAACCGCTGGGAATTCCGTGAAAGTTTCTATTGCAATTTTTCAAGCCCAGAATTGGCGGAATCATCGAGGCAGGTGGAACTGCAACGGGTTCATCATCATTGAAATTCGAAGGTGGTGGTGGTGGTGGTGGTGGAGTAGGATCAGCATAATTAGACGGACTTCCACCACTGAAGTTCTTTTTTGTATTTCTGAAACCACAAAAGAACAACAATGCAGGTAAGTACACATCCTTTCCTAATTCCCGTCATACTTCACTTCATTTTTCTTTTTTTCAATCAGTACTATTGATCGATATTAGTCTCATTATGTGACAGACTATTATCAATTCAACATACATAATTAAGAACTTCCAAAGGGTCAGGCGAGATCAATATTGCATCCGTAAAAGCACATACACATATATAGATATAATACTCTTACCACATAAATGAAGCACTGTTGTAGAAATCTCAACCTATTCCTGAGAAAGTAGATTTATCCATATATATACAGAAAAAATAAACAACGCAATTATAAGCATGTTCAAACGAATGAAACGAGTATTGTAGGGTTAACAAAATCATAATCTTTGTATCTGACGGAGAAATAATGTAAACACAATACGAAAACAAACCCTAATCTCTCCAACAAATTAAAACCTCCACATCCACAAAACCTTAGGGAAAATTAATAATCACTGACGAAATAATTAATAAATATTAAATGAAAGACTAACGAATGTTTGTCGAATCATGTCAAACTCGTCGTCAGAATCACTGTTTGACAATTCGTCGCCTGAATCACTGTTCACGTCTGTCAATTCGTCGTCTGAATCACTGTTTCGTTCCATTGCCGCAGAATCACTGTTTTGTTCCATCGCCGCAAGAAGGCTCACTTTTAATATTAAGGCTCAGGTTGAATTCTTCCGAGAGCACTCTTTGCTTTCTCACTATGCTTAATTTGTCTATTTATAAGGAACTTATTGAGTGCACCGTCATATACGGCACCCATATGACAAAATATAGACATTTTATTTTTAAATTGAATTCAAAATACGTGGTTCGGATTTGTTTACATGTCAGGTCGGTAGAAATTAAATACAATCCGATAATTTCCTCTATTTATAGCACTCGTCGCCAACTTATGAGAATTTATTTATTTTCGCAAGACATCCCAAACAATTATCAGTATCTCCGTCCTATAAGTCCATACTTTTCACACGGTTTGAGAAAGTTTTTTAAGTTGGTTATGTATCTTTAATTAATTTAAATAATAAAGTCTAAAATTATATTTTGAATGTCAATAATATAATAGTTATAAGTTAGTGAAAAGTGATTGAATATATACTCCATCCGTTTATATTTAACTGTTATAGTTGTTAAAGATAAAAATTCATTTTTATTTATCGTCATTACATTTCCAAAATACTATTTATTGTTTTTAAATCTATGTACATGTATTTATTGAAAGGGTGAAAAGGAAAACAACATTGCATTATTTATATTCAAGAGTTTTATTGTCATTTTGATTTTATAATCAAAATGTTACCTTCTCTCCTTAATAAGACTGTTTTTGCCAAGTGCGGCAATAAAAAATGAACGGAATAAGGAATAGAAGAAGAAAATTTTAATAAATATTTTATTGATATTCTAACTAATTTATATCATGGGACATAACAAAAAAAACCTACACTGGCTTTTTTTTTGGGAACCTATAGTGACATATATCTTGACACGGATGTAGTATTAGACGTTTAGCAACTATAACATTTTTTCAAATATATTCATATATTTATTGTTGTAAAATGATATAATAATATCACAAGATAATAATTATTTTTAATATGAATACAAGATGGTCAAATTCCTTACACCAAAAGAATAAAGTGATTGCTCCTTTTATAAAGCAATGATGGTGTAGTAGAGTACAATATGTTGAAATAGTGTTCTAAACATAATCGGGTTGGACCGGATCTGACCGGGTCGGATTATTTCTACTATTTCTTTATGTTTATACATATGTATAAACTAAATGGCTTTTCTGTTGTCATATATTTAAACCAATTATGAATTGTTATATGATAACGTCCTTAGTATTAAACTGTGATAGAGAAACCATGATAGGCGATTATGGTTGATGAGATCTCTAATCGCTTTAATGAGTTTGATACTTAAATGTCTCTAGGCTGATGTACTATTAAACAGGGCATTGAAAGTACAAACAGACTAGCACGTAATAGATGTCTTCTGTCTTTAAGGACAGGAATAGATCTCGTCTATCGAAGTGTAGAGACACTTGGACTGTACGTGGACGTGTATTAGAGAATGCGTAAGTTAGACTGACCCACTTACACTGTTAAGTATCACACTATGTGGCGGTTGTGTAATTATCCTTAGGACCGAAGTCTACATGGCATCACGGTGTGGATTGTCATGCTTTGACACTATTGAGGTTTCCCCTAGCCATGGGGCGATCATGCGGTAGTGATTGGGTGTGATACTGAAGCATGCGGAGTATACATGTTTGATTGTCCGGAAATCGCGTACCCTATCAGTAGGGGTGAATATCCGAAAGGCCTTATTATAAGGAATGTCTTACTCTCGTGAATCTTTGCAAAGTGGAAGTGAATGAGTTACTTGAGAGCATGATATCCAGTTATAAGATCTGATCGTTGATGTTTGACACTTTCGACAAGCGATTTGTGTGGATCTGATCGTTGATGTTTGTCACGCGATGTGTTGCTGAGACGCTATCCGTGATCGTTAGGCATGAAGAACATTTTCGTAATTTGCACTTTGTGTCTACGGCCAATATGTTCGGAAGCCGATCGGGTCACACACATATGAACATCAAGTCGGATTAAAATGTGGTTATACTTGATAACCAAATAAGGAAGGAATTTATCTCACGACTATAAATGTTATAGTGGTAAATTAATATGTTGATATTTATTTATTATGAATAAATATAATACAAGATATTAATTATGTTGATTAATTAAATATGTATATTGATACATAAATTTCGAAATATATATATATATATATGATCTACATGTATTTTGTGAATTAATTAGTCATAGTATTATATTAATTAAAGAAAATCTCAATTCCCAAATTAGTGGGAAGAGGCGCCACTTTAAAGTGTATTGGATACATTTGAGTTGTGCAATTTAATTAATAAGATTACCATAATATTAATACTGGATATTAATTGATTTTTCAAAAAATAGATTTATGGTAATAAGATAAAGATATATTCAATATAAGATATTGTCAATATATATCTTGAAAATATATTTAATATAAGATATTGAATATTAATGAGATAAATCAATCAAATGTATTTTCCTTATTTTATTAGGAAAATGTTTTCTTTCTCATCAATCTACTAGAAGCTAATCCCAATCAGTTGGGGACTATGATGGGGCGCAGGTACTCTTATAAATAGTAGGGCTTGGCTAGCTATTTTGTACATCACAATTCCAAGAGCTAATAGTTCTTATGAAAAATAGAGAACTTCTTAAAGAGAGATTAGAGAGAGAGAGAAGGCCGGTTTAGCAACCGGATTTTCTAGTAACAATCCATGATGGGATTCCGTGGATTTGTTCGTGTGGATCACGGTAGAGGCCAAGCGTTTGGCGACTCCGTGCATCGCTACTCTCGTAGACGGTCGAGGCGTCGATCTTTTAGATCAACCAAGGTAACCACCGTCTACTAGCTTATTTGTTTATTGGTTAAATGAAGTCGATCCTGGTTAAAAGGAAATAATTTTTGAATTACGCCCGTTCGCGTAGATTTCTAACGAGTGGTATCGAGAGAGAGAAACTGAGCTTAAGCAATAAGCATGTTAATTTGCGTAGTAAATTTTATCATTTAAATAACGTAATTAATAGATGAAAGATATTTGATTCGCAAAACGATACACGAAAAAAAAAAAGGTCGGCTTTTGGGGTGCTCGGCCGATCGGCGGCGGCACCCCACCGGAAATTGCGCCGGCGCCGGCGGCTTCCCCCTCGGGGCGGTCGGCGTCGGCTGGTGCATCTTTTGTTGGATCTCCAAAATTTTGTTTTGTGTATTTTGTAATTCAATATGGTTCATAGTTGTTATTGATATCTCTTTGTTTAGTTGATGGTATGTGGCTAACTAATGGTCAAATAATTTGGACCATTGGGATGCCACATGACATTATTTGGTAATTATGATTTGCCTTTAAATAATTTAGGTCATTCCAAATTTTGTTTGGAATAGGTCTAGGTCATTTTCAAAATATTTGATTTCGGAAAAGGTCTAAACCTAGGCCTTTTTCAAAATTTTGATTTTGGAAAGGGCCAAGGTAGGTAGATGTCTTTTGGTTTGGGAAACCGAAACAAACAAAAGGGACTTAATTTTAATTTTGGTTTATCTTTGAATAGTTCTAATTAATTTAAAATTAAAATTAAAATCGTTTAAAATTAATCGTTAATTTTATTTCGATTAAAATCATTTCGAATAGAAGAAGTAGTAGCTGATGAGCAAAACATAACTTGATCTGCATCTTTCTCACTTCCAATTTTTTTTCACCGGCTAGGGCTTTACTAATATGTCTGGTTTTGGGATCTGAAGCTTATCCGAATTAAAAAGATTTTATAACACGACTCAATCAATAGAGACTTGTGCTGATAACGTATTATAAAATGATATAATAATATGACAAGAAAATAGAATGAACTCAGAAGTATTTTTATTCTTAATATGAATACAAGATGATCAAATTCCTTACACCAAAAGAATACAGTGAATGCTCCTTTTATAAAGCAATGATGGTGTAGTAGAGTCCAATATCACGATGTAAGCAGATCTACATCAAATGTAAGAAGTATTGTCATGCTTAATCCGAAAAACTCTTACTAATATATGTAGTATATATTTTGTTTGCTTCCTCTTAAATTTTTTATTTGTCTCTTTAATTTTTTTACTGCACCTCCTTATCCGATATTCTCATGCATCATGCGACATTATGTGTCCATATATGCATAGGATGGCCACATGTTGGATCAAATGCATGTGTTGGGCATTGAGACAAGTGGCTATTTGAGTACAAAGCCACATATTAGGTGCAATGAGTCATCCATTTGCTTTAATACATTTTAATGTAATACTGTAAAATGGACATCAACATATATATATATATATATATATATATATATATATTTTAGAGTGATCATTTTATTAAACCATGCCATTAGGCAAACGAAATAGAGACTTTAGGGACGCCAACCGGGGCAGACGCAGGATCTCCGGTAAAGGGGCAATAAAAATTTTAGAGGCAAATAAAAAATTTAAAGGGGGCAATCAATATACTTTGTACATATATTAATGTAATTTTTCTGGATCAGTTATCCCCCTTGGATATATGTAGCTCCGCCACTGACGCCAACCTATCTACCAAAACACAAGCCTATACATAAAAAACTATGTCTTATAATCCTCCATTTTCCCTCGGCCCGTTGAATAATATTTTTGGATCCGCCACTGTAGCAGAGCTAATACTCGTTTTCATATAGATTAATGTTTTTACACTGTGTAAATTTCACCTTTGCGAGCATTAGTGAGATATTATACAGTTCTGAGCAAAGTCATACAACAAAACGCACAAATTTAGACCGAAAACCTAAAAGGCATGTTAAATCATACGAAAAGAAACAAAGGACGAAAATTCAAGGAATGATCCATAGCATCTCCGATGTTCACCTTAACTCCAGCAAAAAACATATCATCACCAGCAGCCAACGAAATTTGATCATTAATCCTTTGTTCATCTATTTGAGGAATCGATCGAAGAAAATGAAAATGAAACTAAAATTAATCGCGTATGCAATAGCAAATCCTTTATTCATCTCATAAACGAGTAGCATCAAGATCAAAGAATAAGAAAATCTGAAAAGATTAAGCATCTAAGACTATAAAGGATCGAAGAATAAGAAGATGGAAAAGGATCGCTGAAGAAAAAATAATTGAAGACCCGGGCTCCTGTGGTTGGAGACCCGGGTTCGATCCCCCTTCCCGTAGATTAGGTATTTCGTTGCTGGAAAAAAGAAAAAAACGGAAATAAAGGATTTTATGTACAATACAAAATCCTTATATTATTTTAATAACAATTTTATTTGAGTTAAATGAGAAAAAAATAAATATAATATTACTTTATGTCACAGTCTATGTTAATGGTGACGCAAAATGTACACCCTAATTTTGTCCCGGAGATTTTCTGCGTCTGATAAATAAAAAATAGAGAGATTGAAGAAAAATGACAAAAAAAAAAAAAACACAAAATGAATAAATAGAGATATTCTCATTTTTTAGTTGTAAAAGAATGATCAATTTGAGACGGATAAAATTTACTTTTTATAGAAGGGACGCGGGTATATCTTCAAGTGCTTCCTTTCTGCTTCAGGTATGTTTTGTTTTTTTTTTTTTTTTTTTTTTTTTTTCAAACATCCGTAACTTTTGATTTACTACTCCGATCATCAAAATTTTTTCACCAAAATTCATATTTTGTTTTGCTCTTTAATTTGAGCCCAAATACGATACCCTTCCGACATAAATTTTGAATGCCGAAAAAATATTTGTATTAACTTGAGGGCGTTTTTATAAATGATAAGTAACTTTTGATTTAGAACACCGATCATCAAAATTGTTTCACCAAAGTTCATTTTTTTATCTTCATTTGAGACCTCATTTGATACCTTTTAAACGTAGTATTTGAAAGCCGAATTTAATCGCGGCATTTACACTAAACAAGATGCTCGATGTCGATGTCGATGTCGATGCTCGATGTCGATGTCGATGTCGATGTTGATATCGATGTCGATGCATGATGTCGATGTCGATGTCGAGGCTCATTTAAGGCTTAATTCAAGTGACTACTTCAAGACACACATATATGGCTTATATAAGGCTTAATTCAAGTGATTAACTATTAAGCCTATGTCATCTTTATGCGGTTTTGATTGATAAAAGGAATAGCATAGATTAACTTGATTAAGGTGTGGTGTTTATAACATGCGAGTTCGATGAGTTAATCACTTGAATTAAACCTAAAAGGTACATCGACTAAAAGGTAATACATGAAGATCAATACAACGGTATAGATTTAGTACAATAGGTACATCGGACTAAAATGTAATACATAGAAGATCAATACAAGTGCAAAACGATCTGAACTATCAGTCAAATTATAAGAAGGATATTCAAGTTCAAAGAACTAAATTATCATGCCCGGAATTCACAAGGTACTGAATTACAAGTTCAGTAAACTTATGAACTAGGCCTATCTATTACATGATGATACAATGTAGATCAAAAACCTCAGCACGCCAAGGCACATAGTAAGCCTATGAACTAGGCCCATCTATTGCATTAAAGCACACAGTGTCGATGTCGATGTCGATCAGAGATGTCGAGGCTCAAAAGGACTCTCCTTTCGGTTTTTGTTGTTGCAAGTCTATGTCCCCAAGTCCTTGATATGAATCGAATGTCTTCTTACAGTTCAAGCACTCGTATTTACTTCTTTTCGGAGCATGTTTCGATACTATTTTTTCTTTAGGATCATTTCTTTTAGTCATCTTCTTGTTCTTGGGTTCAATCACATTAGGCCACCATGTCAATCGGCTTTCTCTTGTAGCAGACATATTTACACTTTTGGAAATGAACAAATTGCTGGACTCGTCTCATCAAACTCAAAACAAAACAAAACAACTGCATGAAAGATAAACAACATCAACAACAGGGGTTTAGACACATTCAATTCTCCCACAATTGAACCGAGTAAACTAGGATACTGCCACTGTCATAAAGTAAATATTGAGACTTAAGTTAATCTTACAAAGTGTGTAGTCTTTATTAATGTAAAATTAAGGGTTCATCATTGCAGATTGAATTCGGCTCTATTGAACCCTGAATCCTCACCATTTCATCGTCTTCGAATTCACCTCAAAGTCGAAAGCTAGTGTATGAGCTTTTCTTCATTTGATGCAACTTTGGGTCTACTTTTAATTCAGCTTTTGTGTTGCGTATCAATTAATTTGCAGCTTTATTTCTTATGCTATAACAGCATAAAATAGCAGCTTCTCCATTGCATCAAAGCTAATGTGTCAACTAATTTGTTTTCTTCTGCTCACAATACAAATTGAAACAACATTAAAAGAAAAAACAAATCAGCATCAAAGCTATCACTATAGATCTTAAACAAAATGAAAAGGATTAAAGGAGAAAGACTAACCGAGAATTCAAGGCTTTCCATTCAATGGCACGCCACAAGCTCGCGGAGCTCCTCGTCATCGGTCTTTGGATTTCGCCAATATTCCGATAGATTTCCGTCAATCCTCTCGGCGTTCCAATCCGTGCGGGTAAGCGAGAGAGGAGAGTAGTAGTACCTTGCTTTGAGAGGAAGAAGGTGAATTGAAGAGAGAGCGATTGGAGATCGAAAAGAGAGGAGGAAGGCGTCTGACTTCTAGCGATAAATAGGGGTATATTAAATCCCAATGGAGTTTATTGTCCTTAATGCAACTAAAAAATTGAAGCTAGATTAGCACATAATTAAGAGGGAAAAAATGGACTATAAACTAATTTTTCCTAAAAAATATTGGCTTTGGTGGCGCACAATGTCAAAGTGCCACAGAAAAGGATATTATAGCAACAGTTTTGTAGTGCGTGGCAAAAAGTCCGACACAATTCCATGTTTTTCTTGTAGTGGGGGTCCGTAACTTTTTTTCAGAGTAATTTATTTTTCACGGGATCCGAAGTTTTCTACACATAAAATGTAAAGTTTTCTTATTTAACGGGGTCCGCGGACCCCCTTTAACAAAGGGTAGGTCCACCTATGCTCTGCTAGAGGAATTGATTGAGCATGATGTTATGGTTTTTTGGTAATTAATTGATTAATTGCAGGTATAAACACTTCATTTTGATCCTTGTTGTTGGGTCGAGGGTTGGGAGTCATGCCTCATTATGGAGAATCAGTAAGGAAATGGCAAGATATCTTGATAAGGATCGTTTGTTGTTCTAGCTCTGAGTGTTATATGTGTTTTCACAATCTCAAAGTATCCTCGTAAAAAAGAAATCTAAAATATTGAGGCATTTGTTCTAATAGGTGACCGGCACCTTGGTTATGGTCATGGAAAATGGTTTTATTAACTATTTTCGTTGTATTTACTCCACACACCATATTTTATTATCTATTTTCTGATTCTTTATTATTTTTTTTATACTTATTTGCTTTTGTCATGGTGTGGCACCGTGGCAATAGATTTTAATTGTGTGCCGCAGTATGGTACTGTGGCAATAGAATTTAATTTTTTGCCGCGGTGTATCAAAAGACGTGGCAATAACTTTTTGCCACACAGTTGTTTCTCACGGATGACACAAAAACATTAGGCATGACAATAGGTCTAGTGTCACTATTCTAAGTTTTAGTGGCACTTTGCATCTACAGCAAAACCCAGTTTTTTTAGTAGTGCTTCAACCGTTTGTGCACCAAAGAATTGGCCCCAGTTCTCCCTCGGTACAAATATATAGGTACCAAATTGTACAAGCCAAGTCACAATCGCATAGAGCATGTAAAATGTTCTCATCCTCACACGTATTCACGTAGCTCACACGTACGTAGACGCGGGGATAATGTGACGTTTTGAATAAATTAAATAACAACCTAATAAGTTTTATATAGTATAAATGCGTCACAACCCAATATCTTCTAATCTCACACAATTAATATTTTATCTTTCCTCTCTAATTTTTAAATATTGATATCTTTTGATTTAAATCTCAAAAAAATATATATAATTCTATCATTTTTTCTCTTCATCTTTGTTTTGAGACTTCATTCAATATCATTGCATAATTATTAATGTGATTCCTTGTCGAAATTCGATGATGAACTTAACAATCAATTTCGACAGTGAAATAATGAATTTCTAAAATTATGTTGCAATGTGGTCTTACAATAAAAAGTATGTAAAAAATAAAAATAAAAATCGTTAAAATTTATCATTTTTTGAGTTATTGATCGAGAGATACACACCATCAGTTTGACAAATTACTCATTCTCGCCATCACCACCGATGGACCCTTTACTCCATCGAGGTACGTACAATATATAAAGTGATCATCTCCCTCCTTGCATTGTAGATGATTTTATTTATAATCACTCTTCTTAATTCCTTATTGAAAAAATCACGTTACTTTCAAATACTGACTTGGACGTCAGAGGGTTTTCCCTGAGATAGGACTCTAGGTCGACCCCTAATGATTTCTTCGTTTTACTGCACACACGTACTCACTCTACAGATTCAGCCATTGATCATCTTCTCAAGGCTTAGTTACTGTACGGTTTCGACAGTCGGATCATCTTTGAGCGAATTTGGACATGGTCAATACTATTAAGGAAGCACGTACATATATACATGTGTATTAAAAGACATATCAGAATGATCAGTAGCAATATGTTTTAATTATAGTTCATCGATAACCACTATAGTACTATATATAGATATTTCTAACAAATTTTTCCAGTTTCTACTTTCTATGATGTCTCTGCCTCATTTGAATAAAAAAATGACAGAAAGTATTAAGATATAGATTTGAACACAAATTTTATTTTGGTCCAAAAAAAACTACCCTTCTGAAAAAATTTCATTGTTTGCGTGAAATGATGACACGGAGGTCGTTATTTATTTATTTTTGTTCAACGAATTATAAAATCAATAATATTTGAAATATTTTCTCATAACCGAATAACTCCATGTTTTCGAAAATAACAAATATTGCTCATGTGTTTGTATTTTGTTTTTGTTTTTTTATAGAATTCTCACAGTTTTAATAATGCGAATCTGTAACACATTTTCTTACCGTTGATTATGAGTTAAAACTCATTGGTCATAAATCAGGCCACATTGATCAAGAGTGAAAAAATATACTGAGTTACACGTTACAAATTACAATTGTTGTAGTAATTAACAACATCACACAAACACATCTTGAAAATAACAGTAACAACAGCAGCAGCAACAACGGGGGAAAAAAAAAAGGAAAAACGAACAAGGAAAATTGAAGAAAAGAAAGAAACGCCCATTAAAAATTTGAAATAGTTTTAAAATAAAAAAATTGTTTCCGGAAAAAAAATGGAAAAAGAATGACAAATTATTCCATGTTTACTTTGGAGCCCAATTTGGAGCCCAAGTAATTCTTAAGAGAAAAAAAAAAAAAAAGACCCCTCATAAGTCGGTGATAAGCTGTAAATAAGTGACCCCAAAAGCATAATGTTCTACCAACGAGTTATTGGGGAAATAATTTCATTTCACAAAACAGCGACTCAGACGAGGATTTTGGATTCGACATGGGAGATGCACAGGTAGCTTCTACAATATTTCGTTAATTATTAATTTTCTTTAGGGTTTTGTGTTAATATTTCGTTAATTAGTTATTATTAATTTTCCTTAGGGTTTTGTGTATATGGAGGCTTTATCGGTGAGATTAGGGTTTGTTTTCTTATTGTGTTCACATTATTTCTCTGTTAGATACACACATTATGATTTTGTGCACCCTACAAATAATATCGTTTGAATCTGCTTATAATTGCGATTTTTTTTTCTTCTGTATATATATATATGGATAAAATCTACAGTACAGGAATAAGATTGTTCTATTAAGTTAATGAAAAAAGCACTGGGCTTTAGTGTAGATTCTACAACAATGTCTCACTTTGTGATGATTTCTTTCTTTTTCTATTTCTCGATAAATGCTTCTCTCTCAGTTTCTCTATATATACGTTTTATCAGTGGCGGACCCAGAATGTTTTTTCAGCATGGTCCGTAAATATTTAACACACTAAATAATTTTTTTCACGGGGTCCGAAATATTTTATATAGGTAAAATATAGAGTATTTTTATTTTTAGCGGTGTCCGTGGACCACCCTTACATCAACGTAGATCCGCCCCTGCGTTTTATATTGATTGAATGTGTATGAGATGTTTAAATGAAACACCTTCAAAATATGAAGAGGAACGCATTGTGTTGTTGTTCCTCATGTAGTCCATCATTAAAAAAGAAAACAGTTGCTCAATTTTTGTATGTAGTAGATTTACAATATACATTTCCTGATTTTCAATGAAACAGTTGGCATAATTGAGTAGTAGAATAAACGGTCATAAAAGATAATCACAAAATATTTTTATATCATTGATCATCATGTAATACTTAATGAGTCCGATCACCGGTGTAAATGGGTGTTAGTATCAGTACAGCACAAGTGTGTGACTGACAATTTTGTTGTGGAAATTACCTTACTGTTTACACCAATCATAGTGTGACTCATATCAATTATCAGTACAGCACAAGTGTGTTGTATCAATTTGCTCAGACAATTTTATTGTAGAACTAATACTACTGTTAAGAAGAAAATGAAGGATCTTATAGGAATTAGGAAAGGATGTGTTCTTAGCTGCATTGTTGTTCTTTTATGGATGCAGAACATTAGTGGTGGAAGTCAGTCACCAGTACCAATTTTCAATGATGATGAACCCCTTGCAGTTCCGCCTGCCACGGCAATTCCACTGGATTCTGGGCTTGAAAAAATTGCAATAGAAACTTTCACGGAATTCCCAGCGGTTGCTGCGTCATGTTCCAACCCATTTTTCGCTGTGCTTCTTGGTATCCATGCTCCTCCGCTTCCGACTGTGGTTGCAACTGAAAACCGGCGTGTTCCGGTTGACCTTGTTGCTGTACTTGATGTTAGTAGTAGCATGAGTGGCCAAAAGTTGTCCCTTCTGAAATCCGCCACCAAATTTGTGATTGATCATATGTTGCCTTCTGATCGGCTTTCGATTGTTTCGTTTGCATCAGAAGCTAGAAGAGTATTACCACTGTGTAGAATGACTGAAAGAGGGCGTAAAGATGCTGAATATGCTGTTGATCTACTCCGGGCTAATGGATGCACAGATATTAAGGGTGGCTTGATTATGGGAGCTCAAGTTCTTGAGCAACGCCGTGAGTGTAATCCGGTTAGTAGCATTATTTTCTTATCTGATGGTCAAGATACAATTAATGAAAAAGGATACCTCCAGTTGTTATCATCTTCCATTTCTAGCTGCGCCACCACTAGTGAAACTTCAGAAAGCCGAGGGCAAAGATTTCCGGTATACACTTTTGGTCTTGGGATGGATCATGATGCTGTTGTAATGAATGCGATTGCTGATGGCTCTGCTGGCACTTATTCCTTTGTCGAGTCTGCTGAAATGATACCGACATCTTTTGCAAGGTGCATCGGTGGTCTTTTCAGCGTTGTGGCGCAGGATGTTCGTGTGGCAGTGTGGTCAGCTTCTCCCGGGGTAGAGATTAAATCCATTCCTTCAGGTAGACACCGGAACGAGATTATTTCACAAGAAAAGCAGGGGATAATACATGTTGGAGATTTGTTTGCTGAAGAAAAGAAGGAATTTCTCGTCTATCTCTCCGTTCCTGCAGCAGCACACTCAGAGGATGATGACCAGATGGTGACAAGGGATGAGACCATTAGCAAGACACCGTTGTTGGACGTTGTTTGTTACTACCGTAATGCCTTCACAGAGGAAATTGTGCAAATAGATGGCAAAAGCATTGAAATCAACCGTCCGGTTGACCTCTCACCAACGGATGAAGTGGTTGATCTGATGGTGGATAGGCAAAGAAACCGTGTTGAGGTGGCGGAAAGCATTGCAAAGGCAAAAGAATTGGCTGACAAAGGCAATTTGAAAGCTGCAAAGGAACTGCTAACACACTGTAACGAGAGATTGTTGGCTTCTGCATCGGCTCAATCAGGTGTTGAAATGGTCAACTGGCTTCAAGTGGAATTGAAGGAAATCACAGCAAGAATGGGGAACATGCGTCTTTATGATCGTCATGGAAGACCTTTTATGCTAGCAGGGTTGAGCGCCCACGATGCACAGAGAGCCACAACCCGTAACCACACATTTATTATGCAAGATGCTTGCTTGGAGGATTGCGACGATGACGATGATGAGGACGACGACATGGGCTGTTCAATGTATGATGATGATGATGTGTATGACTGTGTGGCAGCTGGGAGTCCACCACGTGTAGGTGCTCGTGCCCGCATGACAGCTAGTAGACGTGTAGCTGCTTGTGCCTCTTACCTCGATGCGGTGGAGGCAGACGACGACGACGAGGAGGAAGAGGAAGATGAGGAAAGCAACATGGCAGAGGCGGACGCGGAGGACGCCAATGGCCCTGAGGAGGTTGGGCTGAGGGTTGGACTAGGGGCGGAAGAATGTATAGCAGCTGGGAAAGCATGTGTAGGTGCCTATGATACCCCTTTTATGATTCAATTGCAAAATGAGGTTCAAAAGCCACGTGACCACCTGCAGCAGCAAGAGCAAAATAAAGATGATGAATATTGATGCTTCGTGACACTATGCTCTACTACTTCAATTGTGGGGGCATTTTGTTTTTTTTTTTTTCTTCTCTTTTCTTTTCCTTATTGGCGTAATAATTGACATGTTATTTCTGTTTCCAGTTGTGTAGGACTGGAGTAGTTGTTTTTTATTGAACACGTGCAGAGATGCTCTGCTTATGCTCTTTTAATAAATAAAACTAGGGCGGTTAGAGCCGGCACGGCTGCCTATTGAGGCATTATATTTAAAGATTTAAAGGTGATGGAATATGAAATTGGTAAATTTTTGTTTATGGTATACTGTATTGATATAATGAATCATAATAATTATAATGATATTATAGGACGTATGACAGAGACATAAACGAGCATATTAATAACATAGACAGCCATTTATATTACAAGGACCTTGGAGTGCTTTACAAAACCTGTTACAAAATACATACCAAAACATGCATCTTTCAGAAGCATGAGATGACTAGTTGGTACATTTGAATGTTACCGGGTGAAAAGCAAAAGTCGGGAACATAATTAACTGGTGCAAGAGTTTTAGGTTTCATATTATAAAGCCATTAGCTTTGTTGCACCCAAAAGCTAATGGTTCTAATATGTAAACCAACCCTTGTCTGATACTAAAGCACAAAAGGTTATAGCACATTTATTATTACCAAGGTTCCATATAGCTGGATCACTAACGACCTCGGAGATCATATGTTTTCAGTCTCCTTCTCTTTAACCTTCTTCCCTGGGCTTTCATGAATTCCAAAACTTGTGGATGATGTGTTTTCAGCATCAGCTGAACTTGGAGAAGGTGGGGGCAAGACTGCATCAAGCTTATCATCAGGCACAGCAGTGAATAAAAGAGTTATATTGGGACTGGAAGAGGCTGCATGCATTGCCAATTTCTTCAATAGTCAACTTTGTGTTGGGGCTGAAAAATTGCGTCTCTGTTCCATCATTCTGAGAGGTAGGAGCTGATGAGTCGACACCGGGTGAAGAAGAGCCAGCTTCAATAATCTTAGGGGTCTTTGATGATGCAATTTCTTCTTCAGTATACAGTTTTACAATAGGGTAGCTTGTTTCTGCATTTCCTCGAAATGTTTTCTCAAGTTGCTTCACAAAGCAGATGACAGGCTTCCTGTTGATCCTTCTTTCAATTTCATCGTTCAAGGGAGCATTCTACGGAAGGAAGATAAAATCACATGTATAAAGGGTGTAAAGTGAAGCTAAAAAGATAAGGGGGAAAATGAAACAAAGTGAATGGTCTTTTTTTTAGAAGCTTGCAGTAGCAAATTACAAGAAACATGTTATTAATGGACAATAGTAACATGAAAAAGGACACTTACCCTAGCAGCTGCTTCTTGAATTTATGCCCCTGCGAACTTGGTTAGCTTCTCCGCATCCGGAGAAAACAGCGTAGCTGTTGGTACCGGATTCATCATTCAGGAAAACACCAATGTGGCAGCTGCATTTGATGAATGGAAAATGTTAGTAGTAGGCATGAAGTTCTTATAGTAACAGTTGGGTAAAGTAAATGTCGGGGCTGAATTTGTGTTGATTTGCCACAGCCTGTACATGTGGTATTCCAGCCTATTGGTGCCTCAAAACTCTTACCACAGTTATGGCAAGCAGGATACCAAAGCTTTTCTTGTGCAGGAAGCAGATGTATAGTGGCTGAGACCCATCCAATCTTAACATGTTACATGTATAAAGGGGAGAATAACAATAAGTAAATGGTTCGGAAGCAATCTGCGGCAGTTAGCCTATTCATCTACATACCATAGATTGATTTAATTCGAAGTCTCTCACTGGGACAATGATTTCGTTGCTTGGTGGAGGAAGAAGCCTGCTAATGTCCAAGTAAGCTTCTTCATCCACAAGTTGCATTTCTGGTGTACCTGTTTAGCAGAGAAAACCAAGATGGAAAAAGTAAGCAAACTAAAGACCGTTTAAATTACTGGATTATTCAGATCATTATTTATAGTATTCAAAAAGAAATAACAATATACCAAGCATGCAATGGGTCAGCCTCTGGATAAGGTGGGTCAAGAAGGAAGAAGGAATTCTTCCAGGTTGTTATAGATAGACCTTCAACAAATATAAAGAGTCAGCTGTGCTACAACATCAAATAATTTTCTTCAGGTTCAATATTCAGCGGTGGAAAGGGAAAAATACCATGATGTGTAGTGATTTTCAGGTTTACACCAGCAATGATCGTTGGTTGTGGAAATCTTGAAGAAATGTTGTACTCCTCATTGTCCAATACGTCAGTCCACAAGCGCAATGTCATCATTCTTTTCCTTTGGTAAAAGCAAACAGAATGAGTATTTATCACATGGAAAATGTGAAAGCATTGATCATACATGCACCAAAAGGTTTATAAGTTAATACTTACTCATTGTTGATTACAATGTAATCCCAAACAGAATCGTTTGTAGCATCATGACCCAAATTTGAAGATACAACCAATGCCCTAAATGTTGTGAAAAAAATGAGAATCAGTAAAGAGAAATAAAGAAAGCAACAAAGAACAGAAATCTGTATTTGTAAAATCATGCTCGCTCAATGGAGAGACAAAGAGCTTGAAGAGGAACATAAAGGGAAAAAGTAGTAGAAATTTTCACTTACCAACGGGAGTCTCAGAGTCAGCATACTAGTACATGTCCTCAAACTTTATAAAGTTGAATTGACATGGCAAGTCAGCAGGAATAGGCTCATTGAAGGGGTCCACTGGAGTCCTACCATACAGAGTCCAGGTGTAGCCATAATCTCCCACCTGATATCTTGGATTTGCATCCCTAACACCATCATTGGATATGAAGTACCTTTTATATGGCTGCAGTATCCGGCTAAACTTTGCAATCGCTCTGTCATAGGTCACTGCACCTATCAATGTTCCCTAGAATGATGGGGAAAAGAACATTTTTGGTAAGTATGCGAAGATAGTTGAAAAAACCATGTATATTCAGATTTGTAACCTGATTCATGGAAATAAAAAAGAAAGCGTACACATCAGAATGAGGCTTTTTTTTGGCACCTTTAGCAATTAATTTTGCTAACACATATTTCAAAAGCATGATGTAAGGCACCAAACAGTTTTATATGTATTTAATATCAGAAAATATCAAGACATTATGACAAACCAGTAGCCTTAAGTTTTTTTTACTACTCTGTGAATAACCAAAAACAAAATGTCAAGAAAGAAACATGATGCGTCATTGTTACTCATTAAATACAACCAAGATATTATTGCATATATAGGCTGCCTTAAAAACAACATGTTGGCCTATATAACTCAGAAGAAGGAAAAACCATATACAATTTAGTAGTAGTGGGGGAAAAGATGGCAGGCAGGCATGAACCCAAAAGAAAACTACAAAACAATGAAGAACAATAAGCATTTTAACTCTAAGCACTTTAACTCTATAAAAAGCCCTAAAGATAACCACACAAAGCCTGTTGGAAACTGCTAAATTACCGTGGTTTATTCATGAGCACAATGATTAAAACACTGCATTGCAGGAAAATAACTACATACCGTGGTTTATCTGATCATAGCTTACTATACAGCTTCGACGGTCAGATCATCTTTGAACGATTTCAGGCATCGTCAATACTGTGTGTGTTATTTTTTTTACGGAAACGAAAGATTTACTCACGCTCCCTTTTTGCCCTTAACGAGGTTCGAATCCTGGTCACTTATCAGGTTATATCTTAGTCCTCATCACTAGGGCAATACCTTATCGGTTATATATGTGTGTATTAAAAGACATATCAGAATGAGTAGTAATAATATGTTTTAATTATAGTTCATCGACAACCAATATAATATTTTCGTTAATATAATATAGATATTTCTAAGAAATTGTCCCAGTTTCTATGATGTCTACCTCATCTCTGAATAAAAATATTGAAAAAAGTATTGGACATAGATTTAAACAAAAAAATTATTTTGGTCCACAACCAAACTCTATCTACCTGGTGGGAGAAACTAATAAGAAAAAGAGATTTATGATGACTCCCTTATGTATAAAAAAATAAAATAAAAGACTATCCTTCTAAAAATTCTTATTGGCTGAAAATGATAACATGTGGTCTTTATTTATTTTATTTTTGTGGACCACCATTAAATCACGATGATTTGAAATTTTTTCTCAGCTAAATATATAACTCCATGTTTTCGAAGGTAGGAATGCTCGTGATTGTAATAATACAAATGCCACAACACATTTTTATCGTCGATTATGAGTTAAAACTCATGATCATGTATCAGGCCACGATGATTAAGTGTGCAAGAGGAAGATTCATGAAAAGATAGAAACGCCCATTAAAAAATTGAAATAGTTTTTTTATAAATAATATAAAAATTCCGGGGAAAAACTGGAAACAGAATGACAAATTAATCCATGTTTACTTTGGTTTGGAGCCCAAGTAATTCTTAAGTCGGCTCTACCTAAAAAAAACCCTCATAAGTCGGTGATAAGTGTTATAAATAAGTGACCTCAAAAGCATATGAGAAACAAAAGAGTTATCGGGGAAATAATTTTATTTAATTAAGTGAGGGTTGAGATGGCACAAAACAGCGACTCAGACGCGGATTTTGGATTCGACATGGGAGATGCACAGGTAATTTCTACAATATTTCGTTAATTATTAATTTTCCTTAGGGTTTTGTGTTAATATTTCGTTAGTTATTATTAATTTTCGAACCTTAGAGTTTTGTGTATATATATGGAGGTTTTATCGGTGAGATTAGGGTTTGTTTTCGTATTGTGTTTACATTATTTCTCTGTTAGATACACACATTATGATTTTGTGAACCCTACAATATCGTTTGAATATGCTTATAATTGCGTTTGTTTATTTTTTCTGTATATATATATGGATAAAATCTACTGTCTCAGGAATAGCAGCTTTGTTCTATTAATTATATTATAAATGAAAAAAGCACTGGGCGTATAGATTCTACAACAATGTTTCACTTTGTGATGATTTCTTTTTCTATTTCTGGACAAAGGTTTTCTTAATTTCTCTAGGAATTTTTTTGTTCTCCCTGAATTTCAGTGGTATATACGTAACGTTCATATTTTTATATTGATTGAATGTACATGTGTAGGAGATGTTAAATGAAACACCTGCAAAATATGAAGGAACGCATTCTTGAATTTCAAAGAACTTATAATGTCTTGCATTGTTGTTCTTCATGTAGTCCATCATTAAAAAAGAAAACACTTGTTCAACTTTTGTATTTCAATAAAACAGTTGGCATAATTGAGTAGCAGAATAAACGGTCATAATAGATAATCACAAAACACTCTTATATCATTGATTACTTGTTAGTTATTAATTGATATGAGTCCGAGCTCTGTGTAAATAGTGTTGAGAGCACCGACTACTTTATATTACAAAGCCTAGATTGTTCTAAAAAGATAGTCTTAGTCTCTAGGCTTTTCTACCAACGCTATTTTCTATAAAACTTCAGATAAGTCTACAAAGTAAATGAACCTATTTTTTCTAGAGTATTCTACCGACACTAGGACACCGATTGGCAGCAACTAGAATTATCTAGGAACGTTTCTTCTTGTTAGTTCCACGCCTATAAATAGGCATTGTGCTTAGACATAACAAGCAAGTCCAAGTGAGTCTTTTGTATCCACTCTTTCCTTTGTAATATAAAGATTCTTCTATTTTCTTACTTAAATTAGTTGTGTGTCCCATTCTCCATTATTCTAATATTTAATATTAGTCACAACAAATGGGTGTTAGGAAAGGTATGTTACTGACAATTTTGTTGTGGAAATTACCTTACTGTTTACACCAATCATAGTGTGATCGACTCATATCAATTAGTACAGTACAAGTGTGTTGCATCAATTACTGATAAGAAGAAGAAAAAAGGAATGAAGTGAAGGATCTTATAGGAATTATTATGAAAAAAATGTGTACTTAGCTGCATTGTTGTTCTTTTATGGTTGCAGAACACAAGTGCAGATCCTACACCACCACCACCGCCAATTTTCAATGATGATGAACCCCTTGCGGTTCCACCTGCCATGGCAATTCCGCTGAATTCTGGGCTTGAAAAAATTGCAATAGAAACTTTCACGGAATTCCCAGCGGTTGCTGCGTCATGTTCCAACCCTTTTTTTGCTGTGCTTCTTGGTATCCATGCTCCTCCGCTTCCGACTGTGGTTGCTGCTGAAAACCGGCGTGTTCCTGTTGACCTAGTTGTTGTACTTGATGTGAGTAGCAGCATGAGTGGACAAAAGTTGTCCCTACTGAAATCCGCCACCAAATTTGTGATTGATCATATGTTGCCTTCTGATCGGCTTTCGATTGTTTCGTTTGCATCAGAAGCTAGAAGAGTATTACCACTGCGTAGAATGACTGAAAGAGGGCGTAAAGATGCTGAATATGCTGTTGATCTACTCCGGGCTAATGGATGCACAGATATTAAGGGTGGCTTGAATATGGGAGCTCAAGTTCTTGAGCAACGCCGTGAGTGTAATCCGGTTAGTAGCATTATTTTCTTATCTGATGGTCAAGATACAATTAATGAAAAAGGATACCTCCAGTTGTTATCATCTTCCATTTCTAGCTGCGCCACCACTAGTGAAACTTCAGAAAGCCGAGGGCAAAGATTTCCGGTATACACTTTTGGTCTTGGGATGGATCATGATGCTGTTGTAATGAATGCGATTGCTGATGGCTCTGCTGGCACGTATTCCTTTGTAGAGTCTTCTGAAATGATACCGACATCTTTTGCAAGGTGCATTGGTGGTCTTTTCAGCGTTGTGGCGCAGGATGTTCGTGTGGCAGTGTGGTCAGCTTCTCCCGGGGTAGAGATTAAATCCATTCCTTCAGGAAGACACCGGAATGAGATTGTTTCACAAGAAAAGCAGGGGATAATACATGTTGGAGATTTGTTTGCTGAAGAAAAGAAGGAATTTCTCGTCTATCTCTCCGTTCCTGCAGCAGCAGCAGCACATTCAGCTGATGATGACGACCAGATGGTGACGACAAGGGATGAGGCCATTAGCAAGACACCGTTGTTGGACGTTGTTTGTTACTACCGTAATGCCTTCACAGAGGAAATTGTGCAAATAGATGGCAAAAGCATTGAAATTAACCGTCCGGTTGATCTCTCCCCAATGGATAAAGTGGTTGATTTGATGGTGGATAGGCAAAGAAACCGTGTTGAGGTGGCGGAAAGCATTGCAAAGGCCAAAGAATTAGCAGACAAAGGCAATTTGAAAGCTGCAAAGGAACTGCTAACACACTGTAACGAGAGATTGTTGGCTTCTGCATCGGCTCAATCAGGTGTTGAAATGGTTAACTGGCTTCAAGTTGAATTGAAGGAAATCACAGCAAGAATGGGGAACATGCGTCTGTATGGTCGTCATGGACGACCTTTTATGCTAGCCGGGTTGAGCGCCCACGATGCACAGAGGTCCACAACCCGTAACCACACATTTGTGCAAGATGCTTGCTTTGCTGCGGATTGCGCCGATGGCTTGGAAGATTGCTTGGCGTATTGCAACGATGGCTTGCAAGAGTGCTTGGCGGATTGCGATGATGACGAGGACGAAGACATGGGCTGTTCACTATATGAGTATATGGCAGATGGGAGTCTACGTGTAGGTGCTCATGCCAGCATGACAGCTAGTAGACGTGTAGGTGCTTGTGCCTCTTACCTCGATGCGGTGGACACATACGAGGAGGAGGAGGAGGAGGAGGAGGAGGACGAGGACGAGGAAGATGAGGAAAGCGACATGGACGACGCTGGCGCTGGGTTGAGGGTGGGACTAGGGGCGGAAGAATGTATAGCAGCTGGGAAAGCATGTGTAGGTGCCTATGATACCCCTTTTATGATTCAACTGCAAAATGAGGTTCAAAAGCCACGTGACCTGCTGCTGCACCAAGACCATAAAAAAGATGAATGATGCTTAATGGCACTATGCTCTACTACTTCAATTGTGGCATTTTGTTTCACTTTTCTTTATTTATTATTGGCCTAATAATTGACATTTTCTTTCTGTTTCCAGTTGGGTAGGTTTAGTAGGGTTTTCGCAACCTTTTGACTCTTGTTTGTTTCGTTAATTATACAACTCCTATTGAGCAAAAATCTCTTTGTTACCCAGATGGCCGGGATAGGAATTTCCCTTTCCATCCTACTAATTTTTTCATGCACTGTTTCTTTACTGTTAAGAAAAGATTTCTTTCATGCAATATTTCTTTACTGTTAAGAAAAGATTTCTTTCTTCGATCGACCTATATAATAAAAAGGTAAACCCGGGATATATATGTACCTAATTTCTATCTCATTATAAAGGTATGTTGAGTAACAAACAAGGAGGTCTTTTGTTGTTGGGGTAAAGATTATAGCTCTTGCTAAAGAACAATGCCGCGCGACGAGTGCAAATTTACTTTCTAGCCTCACATAAGTTGGTACCGGTCATGAAGAATGTCCATAATAATTGTGCAAAAATGTGGAATGAATATCAAAGCTATCGTCTGTGAAAATGAGGTGTGTTAGTTCACATTGATGGCGTCTTCCAAAAGTAACCTAACACATATTTGAAGACGAGGCAGCTCTTCTAAACATAGCCAAGAAACCTTCCCCCCGGATAATAAAAAGTAAAGCGGAAAACGAATCCCTTTGATTTGGCCTTATGACTTGAGAAGCATGACCATTAATTAAAACTTGGTAACAGAGGGTAGAGACACACGCCATAACAATCGTAATAATTGATTGCGGGAAGTGCATTGATTTCATCACCTTCCGTTAAAGAGCTCTATTATACTCTATTAAAGGCTTTCATCATGTCTCGCTTTAGATCCAAGATTCATTGAATTAAGCATCCAAACGCTGCTATGATGTTATCCGTTATGAAACTTCCTTTTAATGCAAGTTTATTGGCTCGGAGATATGATGGAATCCATCACCTATTAAGACGAATCGCCTAGTACGTACTAGACAGAAATTTGTAAGCCGACTTACAAAGACTAATGGACCTGAAATCTCTCATCATTTTATGAGGTCCATTCACCTTTGGAGTGAAAGTAACGTAAGTTTTGTTCATTTCAAAAGGAAAATGATATGTGCACTACACAAATGTGTAGTGCACAAACCACTGCAGCTTGGTATCCATTGATTAAAGTGATTAATTATTTATTATAATGGGTCCTAATAAAATGTGTGGTATTGATTGTGTTGTGTAAGATGTTGTGATAGAAGAAGTAGTGGATGTATCACTACTCTTTTCAAAAAGATATGCACCTGCCAATGAGTTATTGGTCTAGTGGTAATCACTATGTCCACTTAACTCGAAGTATTCGGGTTCGAATCTCAGTGTGAACAAAAAGTATTGCGTTTCCGAAAAGAAAAAAAATGCACCTCACTTAGACACTTCATCTTTTTCCTTTCATTTGGAATAATATTTCATTTTATTTTATTACATTATAAAAATTTAATGGTCAAATTAAATTAGTTTATGTTATTATTTTTATGTTTTGATATTCAATTTATACGGCCTCCAATAAGATTCTCCGCCTAGAGATCCCCAATTTCTTAAGCCAGCCATGTATTTTTTTAAGGGGATTAATAAAGTTATTCTCTCGAATGTATATCATATTTACATCATTATCATTATAATCTCATCTTATATTTTTTAGGGTTTATTGTTAAAAAAAACAATTTGAACATAGAAATATGTAAAGAAGACCGTGGAAATTTTTTTCTTGTAAAAAAGACATGTCATTATTCCACTGTGATAGTCAAACATTGGATTTGATGTCAGTTCCACTGTAGCAAACAAATTTTGGATTATTAATAGTGGATTTATTTTTATCACCTAATTTATATTTTCAATGTTCTGATTTCTATTTTTTTTCTTTTTTTTTGTCCTTTTAACCACTCTCCTTTTTTACTTGTAAAAGAATTAACAAAAACACTCTAAACATTCACAATCATAAAATTATGTTGTGCAGTAGTGTTGGATTTAAAGACAAGTCTCAAGAGATGAGAGAATTTTATAAATGAAGGAAGATGTAAATAGTTAACGGAGTTTTTAAGTTCTTAAACCGGGTTATAAGATGGGGGATAGGATCCTCTCAAGTAACTTGAGAGGATATTCTCTCAAGTCTGCATGATCCAACCACACACCCCCAAAGTGTAAAACATCTAAATTGATTAACTTTTTTTCAAAACTACGTAGTTTAATTCATTATATGTAAAACACCAACTTAAGCAGAAAAATCTTTTAGGATCTATCAATTTGCAAGTTAGGTTTTTTTTTAAGAGCAAGGTAGATTAGATCATTTGAAACACAGTATCACTTTATTTGAATTGTGAATATATATATATATATATATATATATATATATATATATATATATATATATATATATATTAATTTTATCTTTTATGGAAATAAAGACAGGATTAAACCAAACACTCCCTTCATTTTTTTTGCCACTCCTCTATCACTAGTATCTCGATCTCCAACTAATAACTTGGAGGAAGATAAGAGTTAAAAAAAACAAAAAAAAAAACTTATTAAAAACAATATCAAATTAAATAGTAATTATATATGATTTATTTTTTAGTATAAAAATTGTGGTAACCAAGTCAAATCCTCACCCCAACAAAACCAAAGAAAGAATCACCCATAAAACAGCATTCCCTACACTTCACTTCTTCTCCCTTACTCTAAGCCTCTTCTTTCGCTAAGACTGTAACTCCACTTCTCCTTCCCCCCCTGTAGTTTCATTACTCCATTTTTCTTCATCCCCCCTTTTCAGATCAGCAACCTCCGGGAAAAAAACATGGGTAAAGGAGGGGCGCTCAGCGAAGGCGTCTTGAAGAAAATCGTCATCTCTTACACCTATGTTGCGATCTGGATCTTCTTCTCCTTCACTGTCATCGTTTACAACAAATACATCTTGGATAAAAAGATGTACAATTGGCCTTATCCCGTTTCTCTAACTATGATTCACATGTCTTTCTCGTCGTTTTTAGCTTACCTTCTCGTTCGCATCTTTAAGGTTGTGGAGCCCGTTTCAATGTCATGGGATTTCTATTTTCGATCGGTTGTTCCAATTGGTCTTTTGTATTCGATCTCTCTGTGGTTATCGAATTCTGCTTATATTTATCTATCTGTTTCATTTATTCAAATGCTTAAGGCCCTTATGCCTGTGGCTGTTTATTCTTGTGGTGTTCTTTTTAAAAAAGAGCATTTTAAAGGGGATACGATGGCGAATATGATATCGATTTCGATTGGGGTAGGTATTGCTGCTTATGGGGAGGCTAAATTTGACACCTTTGGTGTGATTTTACAGCTTGGTGCTGTAGCTGTTGAGGCAACAAGGTTGGTCTTGATTCAAATTCTATTGAATTCTAAGGGTATTTCATTGAATGCCATTACTTCTTTGTATTATGTGGCACCTTGCTGTTTGGTGTTCCTTTTCTTACCTTGGATTTTTGTTGAGTACCCTTTATTGAAGGACTCTTCAAGCTTTCATCTTGATTTTTTCATATTTGGGACCAATTCTGTTTGTGCCTTCGCTTTGAATCTCGCGGTTTTCTTGCTTGTGGGAAAGACCTCTGCTTTGACTATGAATGTGGCTGGTGTTGTTAAGGACTGGTTGTTGATCGGGTTTTCGTGGTCGGTGATCAAGGATACTGTCACCCCTATTAACTTGTTTGGGTACGGAGTGGCTTTCTTAGGGGTGGCTTATTATAATCACTCAAAACTACAAGCCCTTAAGGCTAATGAAGCACAAAAGAAGATGGCTCAAGCAGATGAAGAGGCTAGCAAGTTACTGGAAGAAAGCAAGGGCTTGAGAATAATTCTGCCAGATCCCAAGACTGAAATGTTGTTGTGATCATACAATTATTTCACTATTAACTGAAATGGCTTTTGATGATGAGGCAGTAGATGGCTTTTGATGATGAGGCAGTAGATGAAGAAGAAGAATGAGAAGAATTTTGGCATTGGATTATGGTTTCTTTTAAGGTCTCTTTTATTTAGCTTAGTGTTTGTTGGTCATCAGGCATTTGAACTACATCTAATTGTCAGTGTTGTTGAAGCATCATGTATGTCTCTTTTGTGTTTGGCTTATATTTGATAAGTTTTATATGTAAGAGTTATAAGAATGCTATTTAGTGATTATCTTGATCAAGATTACATTCACTGCAACTTTTTGGTTTATATTATTCTATTCCATGTCTGCCATGGGGTTTTACTTCAAAGATTATTTTCTTTATTTGTCGTTTAAATTTGGGAACCGTAAAATGAATGAACGGATGAATGTAGCAGAACATTCCACAACTGGGGAATCTATTGACTAGGAACATGGCCTAATACATAACAGATGCAATTCCTTTTTTCTTTTTGACAAATGTTTGGACTTTGGATTAGGTTTTTATCATAGCTTTGAGTTATGTTACTTCATTGGTGTATTCGGGGAGTCAGAGATTTCAATTTGTTTCCTCATATTTACTTTGGTATTGTTTTTATCATCTTTCTGTTTGGCTAGGGTTAGTGCTAATATTGATGGAGATTTCAGGGATTAAAAGAAACTTTCAAGAATTTGCATAATCATTAACAAGGAAAATGCAAAACATCTGAGCTCTACTTAGAGATAGCACTAGATACTGCCTAGCACATTACATTAGATACAGTGGTCCCTAGGACATGCTCTACTCAAACATAATGCTCGAGTACAAGTCTAAATAGTATTTTAGACATAATCAGACTTTCTTAAATTATGTGAAAATGTGAAAAGAAAATTTCCTATATTAAAAAAAAAAGAAGAAACCTACTACTCTGAATTCACCCCCACACTCCCTCGGACTTTATGAGTGGAGATGTAAATCAAGATCCCCAAGAGATGTTGTAGATGTTTGTTTCAACACAGAGCTATAAATTAAGGTGTTAAACAGTTAATAAATTAAAAGTTAGAGGAAAAAAAACGTTTTATTGATATTCGAAGATAAAAATAAAAAAAATCTTGCTCCATCCGTCCCGATTTGTTTGGAACATTTTGAAACTCAAAATATTTAAGAAGACGTCAATTAATAGATTATCTGGTCATTTAAAACTTGACTAATTTACATTTTTGTCCTTTCTATATGTAAACAGCATTTTCATTTTATAAAATACATTGGGGCAATTTAGGAAATTAAAGCTAAAGCTTTGAGTCTAATTAGAATTATGAGACTTATTTTAGGACAGCCATAAACGGAACAAGTCTCAAATAAAATTGGGACGGAGACAGTATATTCTATTCATAAATGGTGGCTAATTGTTGCATTAATGAGTTATACTGAATGAGTAATTAGTACATGTATCCTCATACAATAAAGATAGGCGAGATTGTCACAGGGTATGGACGTTTTCCGTGCCTTGGGCGTATATTTCATACCTGCAAGCACAACATATATAACGCACTAAAAAGCACGAAGCCTTTTTTCCTAAAAAAGCACAAGTACACTGCTTTGCAATGTGTGATTGCTAATGCAAAACTGTTTTATTCAGCATACATCTGGTGGTGAACTTATGTCACAATTTCTTTCCAAGTATACACATGTAATATAATCCATTTTGAGTGATAAATCACGTTCTGAGTGATACAATTTGCACCGGCCTACTCAACATTTCCAGCAAAAAATTTACAACACATAACCACAAATTGAAAGTAGTAGTCAAAACACAACATAACCTTAAAAACTTTTTATCCATCAAATTCCAATGTAAAACTAGATTCAAAATAGATATTACACATAATTAAATCCTCAGTCAAACTCATAATATTCAACAACAAAAAAGAAAAAGAAAAGAAAACATTAAGTAGTTGCTCCACTCAGTCCAAGCCCCACATGGAAAGAAGCTTTCAGAGGCCCATCACCCCGATCCAAAGTCCTTTGTTCTCAAATTAAGAGTTTCTCAATGGCATCCTACAACCACAACAAATTATCAGGCATTAGAATCAATTGCAAACCAAGAGTGTACTGATAGTGCCACAACAAATGCACAACACACTTTCATTCCTATAGGTCCCATAAAGATCAATGGTGTAAAAGTGGTTGTGGAACAAACCTTTCCCCATTAGTCATGCACATCAACAGGAAACTAACCTTAAGTTGTTGTATTTGTGACTTCAATTGGCTTCCTTCGTTGCTTGTCACGGAACATGCAATGACAGGCCTTGTAACTCCACATGCTCGGCCAAGTGCTTGCTTAGAGTTGACAAACACATATGGGACATTCTGCCATTAAAACGTAAGTATGATTATTCATGATCATAAAGCATTTTTCCATTGACTTATATGTGAAACAGAAATATAAACTCAAGTGGATACAAGAAGATTAAAGTTACCCTACCCTTCGGGGGACAATAAGAGAATAAACCCCACTTCAAGGATATTCAAAGTTATTCTTACCGATTCGGAAACTTGTAGAACCGGATGTCTAACATCGTTCTACCACAAGAATAAACAAAGGTTTGCTATAAGAAATAAACACAAACAGAAGGAAGATCTATTTCATAATTGGTAGTTCTCTTTTTTCTTTAAGCCACTTCAAAAGACCTTCACAAGTGGCATTTATTCTCCCTAGCTCCCTTGAAGATTTTACCCAATTGAACACAAAACAGTCTTATGCAGAAACAGAATGTTGACTGGGAAGAGCAGCAGACATTACGAGAAATGATGCAAGTGTAAACAACCCACCTTGTGTTCAGCATGAGACAAATATAGATAGAGCAAAATAAAAAGTACCCCGCTAAAACTGTCACATGCTCTTCCGGATTGATTGAAAATATTCTCTTAGTTCCATCCGAGCATACGGACACTAGATATAGAGTTCATGAACTGTCTAGTATAAGGTCTTAGCAAGGATAGTGCATGCCTATCAAAGAACATAACGACTCATGCCTCGCAATAATGTAATCTTCTAAAGATAAGAATCAACAAATGTAAATCTTTTAGGCAACTATATGAAGCAAAACCTTATAGGTTAGTAGTATCCCTAGCTTCCCTTTTATCATTTTGAGCTATACTTCAGACTGTTGGAGGTTAACCTTTTAAGTATGACTCAATAACATCGCAAAAGCTCTCATTATTGAAGTTCACATGACGACGTGGGGGGTCTATAATACCAACTGAAGTAAATAAACAACCCACTGTTGCAGCTGTCTAAATTTCAACTATTCAACCACATTTCTATTATGAAATATTCATGTAGTCATTCTATTTCATTGAATCATCATCTCTACATAAGCAAAGAGGCTTTTAAAACCAAAACACATGAGCAGGGTATACCTTATCTTCAGCAAGAAGTGGAAGATGGAGAAGTATCTCGAGTGGCTCTGCATCAGCTGCCAAAACCACAAACTCAGATATTCCCCTGTTTAGAGTCTTTGTTGCTGAAAATCAACGAGACAAAGTTATTAAACTGAACAATAATAAACTTGAACTGATATTAATCTTTTTATGAATAAAAATCGTTTCATTTTTTCGTCCGAGAAAGGGGTAGAAGAAATAAAAGAGAAACCTTCGTTAGCGCCCTTCTTGAGTTGTTTGTAGTTGGCAGCTTGTTGGACGAGGTCGAGGATTGTTATAGTCATCTGGGCATCTGCAAGAGGGTATGCCTTTGGGTTTACAGCTTCTCCGGCCTGAAAATTCACATCCACCAATTAACACATCAATTTTAAAATAAAACACAAAATTGAGAAAGCAGAAAACCTAGAAAAAGCGGAGTACGATAAAATCGATCCATACCATCGTAAGAGGGTGGTGGTACGGCGGCAGCAGCGGCGGCGAGTGAATGAAGCGAAGTCGATGAGGAGGATGAGGCTGCTGGAAGGGCTTTGCGAAGGAGAAAGAATAGGTTAGGGTTTAAGCTATATATAATACCGAGAGATATGTTTATGACACTCGCAATTTTTTTGCCTGTGCACAGTGAACTGTAACAGTAAAATGAATTATTTTAATTCGGTTTATTTCGAAAGGAAAAGAATAGAAAAGAAAAAGTGTAAAGTATAACCTTAATAAATAAATATCATCTTGATCAGAAAAAATAAAAAATAAAAAATATTCATTTAGCGGTTATTCATTTATCGAATATTATTTTAAGTCCCTTCGCTCAATTCTGAACCAGAAAAAATTATTTATTTGACGAGATTATTCATTTATCGATGTTGTATTGTATGTGTTTTAAAATTTGTAAAAATATTTTTAAAAAATAAGCTTAAATAGTATTATAATGTATTATTATATAGGATATTACACCCTCAATACTAAATTTAAATGGAAAAAATTGAATGTCCCGATTTTAACCGTTATCAGTATACATTTTCATTTTCTTCTTTGATTTCTCTCTCACAAAGCGGGCCTTCCTTTTTTTTCTACAAAAGAATGACAAAAAAAACGACGGCAGTTCTCTTAGAAGATTTCATGATTCGATCGGTTGTGTTTGAACCAATTAAAATTTTGAAGAAACAAGGAAATTTTCTACTATGTTATTTCGTCGACCCATAAGAAGTCATCTGCCATAAAAAGACTAGAAAATACTACTATTTTCTGCATTTTCACGGCGGTATAGGTGGCATTCGACGGCGGTTTAGGGTGAGGTTCTTAAATTAGGGATCAGGATTTTTAATTAACGATTAGGAGTTAGAGTTTTCAATTACAGGTAAGGGTTTTCAATTTATGGCTGAGGATTATTTCCGATTAGGGCTAGAGTTCTTCAATTTATAGTAAGAGTTCTTTAATTGAGGGTGATGAGGTATATTATAGGTATAACAATGTCAAGAGAAGTTTTTTTTTTTTTTTTTTTTTTTTTTTTTTTTTTTTTTCGAGATTGATTGAACACTGTTTTCACGTTTAAGTTATAATCTAATTTCACACTGTAGACTAGACGAGTCTCTGACATGTGACAAGAGAAGTCTATTTTAGAAACACAATAAAAACAAAAAAAACAAAAAAAACATTGTACGAAACGTATTTAAATAAGAGAACTTTTACATAAATTTATTTAAGTATATTTAATTTTTTCTATATAAAAAAAAAACTTTTATTCCATGATCACCCCACATACCCCTTAGCCCCTCCCTCAAAAAAAATTATAGCCCAAGAATTTATGTTTTTCCAGGGCACCCTCACCTCCTACCCCTATCCTTACCGTAAAAAAAAAAAAAACCGTTTTCATGTAAATTGTTCTTCGAGTTGTTTTATGGTCGATAATACTGTTTTATATATAGATTTTGTATCGTTGCGTTTATTTTTTACTTAGTGTTTGTATTATTGCATGTGTACGGGTTTCGTATAATCATCTTCCATGTTTATCAATTTTGTGGGCCAAGACCTCTTTTCGATGCCAATATTTGGCATTTGCCATTACAATTGCAAGGAGTGATGCTCGGGATTTAAGGTCAATTAATTGAAGGGCATTTTTGTCGATTTATATAATGAGTAATGATACGGGTATAACGGTTGTACCACAACGAATATCTGCATCGTAGATCATAATGTGTCTAAATTGACCAGATGTAAATCTAACACAATCAAACGGTGCATATCACCGTTGTAGCACTCGTTGTGGGCCTTGTGGCACAACCGTTGTGTCCGTATCATTACCCTTATATCATTGTCGTGTTTTTTTTTTTTTTTGATATTTTGCATATCGTTATGTTCATGCTATATCGTACAATGTGTCAATGTCGATATTAATGCTTCTTAAAAATATGGAAAAAAAAAATACAAACAAACAAATGTTAGCAGATGTGTTGGGTTTTGTAGTGGTCTATTGCTGTGACTTGATTTGATCGTCATAACAGAAACAACATGAAAAAAAGGGGAAATATGCTATTTTGCTAAATAAATAGCCTTTGGGGTAAGAGATTTTTACTCGGTCACTCCATTTACAATTAAGTGACGATTCAGTTGATCGGAATCATCACCTCAAACGGAGGGTGTAAATAAAAATTTATCTCTTGCATTACCCAATTGCTATTAAATCCGATCACTATCTCCTGTCTGAACAAACGCTTATAAACTGTGCAAAAGGTTTTGAACTTTAAGTTTCTTTTCTCTCCTAACTTGATCTACTTACTTAGCACTTTATATACACTTACATTATTGATTGACCAAGAATAAACAATGACTAAAGAAGATATGCAGGTAGATGAGTATATACTTTTTTTTTTGGGACAAGAAAAAAATGGTAATTAGTTAATCGTGATCTTTATGATTTTAATGAAATTTTATATATAAATGGTGATTAATTATGTGTGTTTATGATTACATGAAGCAACACTTGGGTGATTAATTAAAAAAAACAAAAAACATACACGAGCTAGTGTTATTTGGGTTTGCCATTTGTGTTTGATTACGTTGCGTTTGGTAGACATTTTTTTTATTTAAAGTATTTTCTAACCTATAAAAGTTTCGAAGTATCAATTTTTATATTTGAATTTGCCTTTCGTTGTGATACAATTTTTGAGAGAATGTTGATGATTGTGTTGACTTATAATTTTAATGGTTAATTGGCCAAATGTAATTTCCCACTGTAAAAGGGTGTGCCAAATGTAATTCTCAAATTAGATCGGTATAAATTATTTTTTTAATCTCATATTTGATAAAATAGTTTTTACGTGTGATAAAATTATTTTCTGCATTATAATGTTTCTTATTTGTGTTAGGAAAGTGTTTGGATATTATTATAATTCGGGGAAAATGCAATTTGCCCCTTAAAATAAGTTATTTGCAAAGTTTACAACCTTAAATTATCATTTGTTCAATTTACAATCTTAAACTATGAATTTGTTCAATTTACGTCCTCGAACTTTTAATTGATCGATTTACCATCCTAATCTATTGTTTTTGCTCAATTTGCGCCCATTTTTTTACTATTATCCATTTTACACCTTTTAAGAAAGGGTAAAATTGTCATTTAGATTTCATCTTCCCCACATTATCCCCCACCCACTTAATTCTTTTTTTCCTCTTCCACCCACAGGCCACAACCCCTTTGACATGAAATTAGAAACATATAATCTTCCTCACATTATCATTTAGCAAATTCCACAATCATGTGATTAGAGATGACCGATCTGAGTGGTGGTGAATTTAGATCGTAATTTGACACTGATACTGAATATTCGAACCCGTTAGGGACAGCAAAAAAAAAAAAGGAAAAAAAGTCCACAACCATGTGTTGCAACTGTCCATTATTGAAGAAAATATCTTAACTTAAATTTATAAATGACATCAACAAAAACTCTACAATAATGTTAAATTAATTATTACTATGTCTAACGGAATATATAAAAAGGTGATGAGGTGATTTTGTTGGCAGGTATAACATTTGATAAAATAGAAAAATGAGCACGGTGATGAGGTGATTTTGTTGTAGAAAAAGGGTGAAATAGATGGCGGTGAAAAATAGATGATGGTGGTTGAGGTTTAGATGGAATAATGATGGAACATAGGTAATGATTTTGAAGGGGGATGCCGTTGGGTGAAATGGGGGAGTGTGCAGTTGGAGGATGTGAGGAAGATGAACTTGAAATGACAATTTTACCCTTTCTTAAAGGGTTTAAAAAGGATAATAATGAAAAATGGGTGCAAATCGAGCAAAAGCAATAGATTATGATGGTAAATCGATCAACTAAAAGTTCGAGGTTGTAAATTGATCAAAATATATAGTTTAAGGTTGTAAATTGAACAAATGATAGTTTATGGCCCGTTTGGATTGAAGGATATAAATAGAAAGGAAAATGAAAGATAGTGACGGAAAAGAAAGGAGATGGGAATGAGAGATTGTGAAGTTTATATTTTGAGTGTTTAGATAGAACTTGACGGAAAGAAAATGAATGTTTAAAAGTGTGTTTGGAATATCAATTTTAAGGTCATTTATATAAAATATTTTTTTTTTGAAGTAATTATATACAATATCTAAAAAAAAGTATCATTTCCTTCCAAATCTTGCTGAAAATGGACAGAAAGCAAGCGGTCTAATTTCTATTAGATCATTTTGCTTTGGTCTCCCTCATTTGCCTTTCCTTTTCTTCTCCTATTGACATACCAAACACCCAATTAAAATCAGCTCAAGCCGTTTCTTTTCTTCTCTTCCCTTTTCTTTCAATCCAAACAGGCTTGTAAAATTTAAAAATGACATAGTTTAGGGAGGTAAATTGCATTTTCTCCTTATAATTATGCGCAACACATTCAAAAAAAATCTTTAAGGTTTGAGGTTCATGACAAGGTCTGTTTGTTTACCTAATTAAGCACTTATTCTTAAAAGGTTAAGCGATGGTTAAATTTAGAAATGTTTGATAAGATTTTATACCACCACTTAATACATTAAGCGGCTCTTAATTTCCCTTCAAAATTTTAAGCGCTAGACACCTAGCTTATCGCTAAGATTGCTAATGTCTGAAAAGAAACAGACGGTTTCTTCCTAATTGTCATGACATCGTGGGTGGAAAAAAGAAATCGTTGCCCACGTATATCAGTGTAAAATAGGATGAATAACTTTTTATGCTTTTTATTATAAGAAACATAAATAGGTTTTATATTTTTTTAATGTTTGTTATATTTTTTTTATCTATAAATCATACTGCAATTACATATATATATATATATATATATATATATATATATATATATATATATATATTGTGGAAAATAAGCACGGTTTGATATGCATCATACACAAAAAATTGTTAAATTACGCATATTCAGATTTCAAACGTTTCATGTTAACGAACAATCTAATTATATTAAGAATTCAAATTCAGACAAACATACAAAAGTTTCAGATCTTATAAAATTCAGTAACTTATTATATTCAGATTTTAGATTTGAGACTTTAGTTTTAACAAACGACCCCTAAGATTAGATTTCTAATTTACTTAAAGCATATTTATTTTAAAAAAAATACTTTTTAGTCGAACATTATTATGGGTCTAAAAATAGTACAGTATAGAACCCCAATCCTAATTTTGTTTCACTCCTCCTCCATCCAAATATTATTAGTCACACCGATTACACCGAAAAAAGAAAAGAAAAAACTAAAAAAAAGAAAAAAAAAAAGTGTCACACCGCACCGACCGCCAACTTAACCTGGGGCTTCAAAGTTCAATCCCTGTGTAAAACCCCAGCCGCTACTCCCAAATATCGAGCAACCATTGCAGCAGAAGCAGAAAAGCTTCATAAAAGGAGTACCGATCACAAGAAGCTTCGAAGTAGTAGAAATGGCCCAATTCGAAATAGACGTCGGAAACCTCATGGCTTTCAATCCTCATCATACCTTCCAATCTCCTCCTTCTACAAGGTCTTAACCCTCCCTTCTGCTATCTCCTTGTCCAATCGGAATCCATTTTTGTCTTTTTTTTGTTTGCCCTAAAACGGATGTGCTTTGCGGGTTTTCTTTTTATATATATTTATTTAAATGTTACTGGTTCCTCTTTCTGGAGGTTTATTATGATTGATATCTAACACTTTTTGTTAAAGTTCAATGATTTTATTTGCAATTTGATGATTTTATTTGTGATATATGGATAGGGAGGAGCTTGTGAAAGAAGTTCTTGAAGAGGGTACTAAGTTAGTTCAAGCTGTTGCAGATTCTCTGTTCAACTTACCTTCAAGAGAGGATTTGGATGGTCCCATTGTCAACTTGCCTCCCCCGACCACAATCCTGCCCAGGGAGAAGCCTGTATGCTTTATTTTGCTTGACTATCCTTTAATCTTATGTCTTACCACTAGTTTTGCATCGGTTAATTATACCCTTGTTATTCCCCTTGTTTTGTTTCGCTAAACTTGTGCAATTTTCACGTATTCTTATACAATGAAGGAAAGTTTTTGTGTATTTCTCTAGTATTTTAGCTTCTGATTCGTAGGAGTCAACTTGTTAAAGCATCCCTTGGTACGGAGTATGTATATACACACACAAGCTTTATGTTTCTACACGCGCGCGACACACTCACACATTTCAGACCGTGTGATACATCCGGACGTGCGCAATAGTTCCCTTGTTTGAATTACCTTTGAAATCAAAACAGGCGTCATGCCAAACAATTGAACATTGCTATGAGCAGAATGTGCAGCAGTGTTGTGGTACATCACTTCCCAGTTAGCATATATTAAGTGAATTCATTCATGTTGGTTATCCCCTGATAGGATGTATATAAGGCTAACGTGATTGTTGTGGAATAATACACTGGTTCGGACAGCAGCCTGGACCATGGTTGTTGGATTCAGGATTATATTATTGTAACTATAAATGGTTTTAATGCCACGAGTTTAGATGGATGGTTATAATATCGTAACTATTCTTTGCAGTTGCTTCTTTTGCTTTACTATGCAAATATGCTGGTGCTGTCCATTTTTTTTCTTTGGACATCGGTTCATAACTTTTCATGGCTTCATTATGGTTCTCTGAACTAATTTTATGATGATTTTCAGAGATGTTATTGGATACATGCCTCTCAAAGTTAGTAGTATGCTAAAATTTACTAGACTCGATTTGTCTATAGCCTTACTGCTCTCTAAGATAAAGTGACTTGTGTAGATGTCGTTTATGGTGTATTTGTCTTACTTACTGTAATGGTAAACAAGTTAAATTGATTTGCTACTTTTGCTCCTTATGATAGTTAATGCTTGTTGTCTTGCTCTCAGTTTCCAAAACCAAAACCACCTACAAAATGGGAGGTATTTGCCAAAAAGAAAGGTGTGTTCTGCTAACCTTTGATTCTTTTTAGTGCAATTGCTTTGGGTGATGAAGCGATGGGACAACTAACCGTGATGAGATTTTCTTGCTCTTTATTCACATAATACCTATGTGCAGGCATTCAAAAACGCAAGAAAGACAAGGTCGTATTTGACGAACAAACAGGCACTTGGAAGAGACGTCATGGTTATGATCGTGTCAATGATGACAAAGATATACCAATTCTTGACGCCAAGGCAGATGATGGTACATTTTATTTTAGTTTGTTTCTGTTCTTTCTTCTTTGTTGATTGATGTACCTCGTTGTCATTGAATTGCTCTGAATTTGTATCTCATCAATGACTGGAATGAACTTGAAAGAACGTGGAAGGAAGACGGAACTGTAAGGATGTAAAAAGAAATTCCTTCAAATTTCTCATCCTCTGATGATGAATTACATTGTCTTCTCTGTGAAGAAGATTGGTTGGTCTAATTTGTGAAGAAGATTTATCTGTTTAATTTACTTTCAACACATAAAAATGGAAATGTGATCAACCCTAAAACACCGATTGGAAAATAAATTCAAACGGACCGAAGAACATAGGATATTTCTGGTGTACTTGTTGTTATTTGGCTTTTTGATTGCTTGTGTGTGGAGTTGAAGATATATTTTGGTTGTGGGCGTGGGGACTTGTGGGATGTCATCTTGTCACTTGGCACATGGCATAGTTCAAATGTGGATTTGGTCAAGAAATGTGGTGGAATCTGCAGATTTACATTCCAGTTAATGTGGTAGGTTGAATTGGTTGTATATATCATTTGTCATATGAAAAATGATACACCATATGGTAAATGTTTTCTGTTGATTGGAGTTTCTGAAAGAAGGTATACCTCCAATGTTAATTGCTTCAAATTGTGGTTGGGAACGGGTTTCTGTGCGCTCGATATTCACGCCAGTAAATACTCCATCTGTTGATTGAACTTCATTTTCATGCTCTTTTATGTTGTATATTGTTTAGTAAATCTGTATATTGTAAATTTGGTCAGTACCAGGAGAAGACCCATTTGCAAAAAGGCGAAAAGAGAAGAAGACAAAAATTGACAAGCAAGAGAAGAATCGGGTGTATAACTTGAAACAAGCAGAAAAAGCTGGTGCATTGCCGAGGTTTCACTCTCTGCCTTTTTCAACTCATTTCCATGCCATAATGTCTCAACCTGATTTTCCCAATGGGATCAAAATTGCTTTACATTCTTTCTGTGCCAACCTTTTACTGACGTGGCAAGTGTTTTTTTCTGCCAAAACTTTTGAATCTTTGTTTGTTTTCTTTTGGGAATATTGCCGTTGTCTTAGGTTTTCGAGTTTCCTAATCGATCAATAGTTCTCGCGTATGGAATTTTCGTATGAAAGTTTCATTCTTGTGATAAACTTCTTCTCCAGCTCTGCGCCTTAATAGCATTTGTGTCGTCTACTTGCATGCATGTTGCATACATCTACATTTAAACACGCGTCTCCTGAGAAACAGTGCGGTCTGAAACAATTTCTTGATTTGCAGTCATATTCAGCTTGCAGCCACAGCGTTGCCTATAACAGGCACACAAAGTGCACCGAGAAAAGTGAGCAAAGATGAATTGCAGAATGTTGCTGGTTTGGCAGCTAAAGCTACAGCTAGTGGTGGCAAGTTTGACAAGAAGTTGCCTGGAGAAAAGCCCCCAAAACATGACAAGAAGTATCGAAAGGTTTGTAAATGTGAATTCTGAAGTTGACGTTTAGCTAATTCACCGTGATTAAACACAACTCATGTTTTTTTGTCCCTTATTCTTTCATTCAGTTCTTACCTGTTGTGGAGGGATCTGGAATGGGATCATTAGAAAAGCAGCAAACCGATAAAGTTCTAAACAAGCTGATGTTGAAGCATTCCCATGAGATTCTAAATGTTGAAAAGGTAAGGCAATCTGATTATCTTAGTTTCTGGTTTTCTCTCTCAGTGAGGATATCCATTTACATACGTATATGTATAGGCGGTGAACATGTACAACGTGAGGGAAGACACGAAACGAAGGAATGACAAGAGGAAGGCACCACCATCAAGCTTGAAGCCGCACAACAAATCCTTCAAGAAAACAACAAAAAAGGGTTCGTCAGATAATAGAAAAGAGAAATGATTTTCAGATTTGTAACGACAGAGTTTTCCAATATAGCCCTCTTCACTGCATCTGAAGAGGAAAATGGGGTATTTTATGAGAATGGGAGTTTTGATTTATTGTAAGCATAGAATCTCAAGCAATGTTGTCTTTTTTTCCAGCCATAATTGGCAGTGTACGGTAAAGATATTGGTCCTAAATACTTTGTTTTTGAAACACTATTAGGTGCTTAGTTCATTTGTGGTCATTTTTTTCTTTTTCTTATTTGAGGGTTTTTTTTAAAATCATTTTTATCAACAGGGCATACAGATCCCTTATTAACTAAACAGAACATACATCTCCCTTTAAACACTGTTTATTCGGATCTCCTCAAAACAGCCCTTTGGCAAGTCCGATTTAATCAATGGTTTTATACTACCTCCCAATAAAAAGTGTTTACATTTTGTTTTGCACAAAGATTAAGAACAAAGATTACAAAAAGTGAAATTTTAAAATACAACCGTTGTAGGAAGGTTTTACCAAGTGGCATACATTACAACCACTCATTTCTAACCTCTCACACACGATAAAAGTGTATTATGTGAAAGAGAGTAAAAATGAGAGAGGCCTAATGATGCCACTCTTAGATAACCTTCCTACATATCTATAAAATCTCTCTTACAAAAATGATTGGTGAGATAAATTGAAATAAAGTAGAATGATGAATAAAATATTGGTAAAAAATGTAATAAAGTTGATAAAGTGAAATGATGAGAGACGATTTAATATTTTTTTATTTGTAGTTGAAGAATTGATTGGTGTGAGAATTGTAAGAAATGAGTGGTGATGTGATGTAAAAAACCCCAAAAAAAAATCAACCCAAAACAAATAGTGGCTTAATGTGTAGTATTTTAAGTCTTAATGGACATATCTTATATATACCCCTATCACATAATAAATGTTTTTTTTCTAAACTTGAAATGAACACACAAATAAGAGCACTTGCAGTAGAATCTGTAAGAGATTGTAAATATGTATTTTACAGATTCTAACTCTCCAAATCCGCTAAAATACAACTGCATCAGAATCTGTATCCAACAGATTCTGGACACCATACTCTATATCTACCACAATCTGAATGAATTCACAGATTTAAGTTTTTACTATTTTCAAACATTATTGATATATATATATATATATATTTCTTTGGAGTGAAAAAAATTTATTTTTGACAAATATTTCATTGTATGGACCTTCTATATATATTTAGAAGATCCATATAAATGAATATTTGTCTAATATAAATGTTTATCACCGTAAGAATAAATTATATATATGTGTGTGTCACTGTGTGTGTGTTTTCAAAATATATCTTATTTTTTATGGTTTGTAGTTATTTTAATATTGTACAGTAGAGATTTTAATGTAATTAACCCTGTGTAGAGATTCTGTAAAATAGATAAAAATGATGTTGGAGTGTGTAAACTGAAGAACCTGTTAAAAAACACTAATGCGAGTGCTCTAACGCATAATTTTACAAGACAGATTATTCTTGCATAATTTACCTTCTTTTTTTTTTTGACCAATTGCATAATTTACCGAACTCGGCATAATTTTCTACCTTCCTATTATTACTTTGTTTAGGGAAACAAATATTATTCCTTTAATTCTGATGATTCCGTAAAACTGAACTACTGAAGCACATCTGGCTGAATTGCCATGGAGCTGGCGCTCAGTTCTTGAGGCTGCTTTTAAGTATAAATTTTTGAAAGTCACAAGCCACCAGCAATTTCGGATATTGCAGTAAAGTTTTTGTCTTTCTTCTCTGCTTCACTGTCTTAGCTAGACAGATATAGCAGAGAAAGAGAAGGGAAAGGACTATTTTGGGTTTCTTCGTGGTAATCTCCACCCCCTCTTTACAGTTTAACCCTGTGCTTTTGGATTATTCAAATATTTCTGTTTTATCTTTCCTCGTACTCTTCGGTCAGTATGCTTCAATCTTTATAAAGGTTGTATTTTTAATCTCTTTTTGAAGGGCCCTCCTTTTGATGTTACTTGTATTTAAAAACACCCTTTCTCCTTGTAGCGTGTATATCTTCTTTACCTGGTGATTCTGAGAATACATAAGGTATTGGTTATATATGGGGAGAAAAATAATGAATGATTTGGGGAAAAATGGAGATGTGTTGTTTCCAGATGCAGCAATTGGATTTTTATGGTGTCCTCTTGGTGATGAGAGGTACCAATCTGGAAGCTTTTTTGCTAGTGTGGGACAGATGGGCTTTGGTGTTTCAAAGAATCCTCCAAATTCTGGCAGTATAAGTTTGGCCAATCTAATGGGGAAGTATATGTCGCCAGAACCTGGTGTTCAGATGGATAGTGGTGAAATTTTGAAGCTTCCTAGTGGTGGGGGTCTAATGGGAAAAAATATGTTGCCAGAACCAGGTGTTCAAATGGGCTGGGTTTTGAAGGAGGAAAAAGAACTTAAAAATAAGAACAAGAGTGGTATGAAACTGAAGGTGAAGATTGGAAATCCATCATTGAGGAGGTTGATTAGTGGAGCAATTGCCGGTGCAGTATCGCGTACTGCTGTTGCTCCACTTGAGACGATAAGGACACATCTGATGGTGGGAAGCTGTGGACATTCAACAACTGAAGTGTTTCAGAACATTATGAAGGATGAGGGTTGGCAAGGGTTATTTAAGGGTAATTTGGTTAATGTCATCCGAGTTGCACCAAGCAAGGCCATTGAGGTACAGCTTATTTTATACCTACCTGTTTGAATGTTTTTCTTGTTTTTCAATTTTTAACACTAATTCTGTTTATTCGTTAGGCGGGATGATCCTGGTTTCTGATCTGATATTCTGATTTATGTGGTCAATGGATTGCAAAAGACTCCATTTTTATTATGACTTGTATTGTTAGTAGTCTTCCTAATGCTACCAAGCTTCACACGTATTCCCCTACTTCTTCCATGGTTCTTCCAGGCTTCTTAATGTGATATATACCACATCTCAATGTTTTATATTATCAGTTGCTGCTTTTTCTGGTTGTTATTAGATCATGTGATATTGATACACCTCAATATATTTTTGTTGTTATTCATAATCCTACTTGTTGTCCCAATCCTTATAAGATAACTTCTATTTTCAATGGATTTTCACTACCTGGAAAAAAGATAAGAATACAGTGATGTTTATACAATGTCAGTTAACAAATATTTGCTCCCTCGTTCCCTCTCCGGCGTTTACATCTTCTATAACATTATTTAAATATCCTCTAAAGCTTTATCTTGATGCGGGTCACGTATCAGATTAGTTACAAACTCTAGAATGCAAACAATGTGTCGAATATGTACAAGATAATTCTTTAGATTAGATGATGTTGTAGAAAAATGTTTTGTCAATTATTTTTGTTGTTGGAAATCTGTTGGAGTCATGAATGTATTCTTCTAGGTTATGCCATGTCTATGAGAGGTGCAACAGTAGCACTACAAAAGAGAGGAGTCCATGAAACCATCTGCCCCCTCTCAAAGAGGCTTGTGCATTGTGTAAATTTTCAACGTTATCTGGAGATCACTTATCTTATTCTCTGGTCACTGTTTGTTTGCTAATTGTGGATTAAACTTGTACAGCTTTTTGCTTATGACACTGTTAAGAAGCAGTTGACTCCTAAACCCGGAGAACATCCTAAATTCTTCCTTCCTGCTGCCCCTATTGCTGGTGCTATGGCCGGAATCAGTTCTACGTTGTGCACGTATCCACTTGAGTTGCTCAAAACCCGAATAACTGTCCAGGTATAGTAAACGTGTTACTAGTCATACTTTTGTTTACTTTTCCTCTTCTTTTACTTAGAATGGAACTGCAGTTAGTTCTTAACCCAGTAGCCTGACTCAAATGGTAAGTGGTCATAGGTCGTGATTTAGTCGGGCCCGTTGCGGTTCCGGTGCATATAGTTATTTGCTATATCTCTAGGTGTATGCATGCCTTCATTGTTGATGTTTTCTCATTTGCAGAGGGGAGTTTATAAAAATCTATTAGATGCCTTTATGAAAATCATTAGAGAGGAGGGACCTGCAGAGCTATACAGAGGCCTGGTCCCTAGTCTAATTGGAGTGATACCGTATGCTGCCACCAATTATTACGCGTATGATACGTTAAGAAAAGCTTACAAGCGGGTGTTAAAGCGCAACGACATTGGAAACGTAGCAACACTGTTAATTGGATCTGCTGCTGGTGCAATATCAAGCAGCACGACGTTTCCTCTTGAGGTGGCTAGAAAGCACATGCAGGCAGGGGCTTTGAATGGAAGACAATATGCAAACATGCTTCATGCACTAGCTAGTATCCTTGAACATGAAGGGGTTGCGGGTCTGTATCGCGGTTTGGGACCAAGCTGCTTGAAATTAATACCTGCTGCTGGAATTTCTTTCATGGTTTATGAAGCTTGCAAACAGATATTGGTTGAAAATGAAATTGAAAATGCTAGCCGAATGTAGCAGAGAAGTAATTATGCAGACGATGAGGCAATGTGCTTTTCTTGGGCAAATGGACGATAGGCACCAGTTTTGTTAGGAGGCATGTCAGAACATTTCATTTCACTATGGCATGTGTTGTTTTTAGGCTACATTTTGTTTGAGATGGATACCCCTTGCTCAGACTAGAAGCCGGGTTTTGTTCTCCGAGAAACTTAATGTTACAACCGTTGTCACAAGATCGTACCAAGTTGACATGGATTATATCATTTCTTTTTTACTCTCTTTCACCGTACACCTTACTCTCTCAAAGAGAGTAAATTGGAAAGATGTGACGTGTATCATTTGGTACAACCAATTCTACTACATTTTCTTTTGTTGTTTTTTGTTCTCCGTGAAATCCAACTTTTTCGAAGTTCGATTCTCACATTCGATATTCAATAAGAAGTCGATTCTTGACTCAAATTTCAACTTTTAAAGAATCGATTCAATAGGACGCATGATAAGTTGATGCTCCGGTAAACTCAGACGGATGCAAATAAAGGCGAATAGAAAGAATCATTTTTTTGAGATCAGTAGCAAATCTTGGTCCTTTAGATATTGATAAACGTGCATTGTTATTGACATCACATCGAATCTACTCTCATGGCAGCAAATTAACATTCGACCTTTTCAGAGTCGAAATTTTACTGAAGTATAAAGCCCAGTAGATTCATCGTGATGCCAATATTAACAGTCTCAATTACATAATCCATCAAATTTACTATATAAGTAACAAAATGCTAAGAATCAATTTAGACCAGACATATTTATAGTCAACATCAGTGAATTATAAATACCATTACCTGTAGGAGTGAAAAAACCGCATACCAAACCAACCGGCCGAATCAAACCGATCCAAACCGAAAATACGTAAACCATGGTTTTTTGGTTGGTTTTTGTATTGTGAAAAACCAAACCGTGAAAAACAATTTGGTTTTGGTTTTTTAAGATAAAAACCGGACCAAACCGGAACCGGATAAATATATATATATATATATATATATATATATATATATATATATATATATATATATATAATAATAATAATAATAATAATAATAATAATAATAATATAATATTTTTATATTATTTTTATATTAAAAGAGTCAGTTGTTTCCCACGTAAGTGTTTCCCCTAAAAAGTGTTTCTCCATAATAATATAATAAATATAATGAAATTATAATAATATTATTATTAACGTGAAATCCATTTAACGCACAAAAGTATAATTTATTCTCATAAAAGTATACTAACTGGGCCAAACAGTATAATTTATTGTAGTATAATTTATTTTTCTATCGTAGTATTTGTGCCATTTAACGTGAATACAGTTGTATTATTATTATTATTATTATTATTATTATCCCAAATCGATAACTAGAAAAAAAACTAACGTTTCCTCAAAAAAAAAGAAAAAAAGCTAACGTGAAATAAAAAATTATAATAATAATTTATTACAAAGAGGATAAACATCAGCATCAACATTAAAAAAGAAAATACGTTAACATGTAGGAAACCAAATTTGTATCATGATAGAAAAATAAAAACCGAAAGTGAAACAGAAAAAAAAAAAATAGTAATATACTTGCTCCCTCGGGTGTTTCTCATAAAAAGTGTTTCTCCATAATTTAATATTTATTATTAATCACGTTAACCCAAAACCAAAAAAATAATAATAGTACCGCTCCCCTTAAAAAAATTGGCGTTGTTAAATGTAAGATTACGATATCTTTCGATCATTATGCACTGCATGCAAAATTTGACTTTTTAGAGGTCGAAATGTGTTATTTCAACTTCCGAAAAGTCGAAATTTGTTATTTCGACCTCTAAAAAGTCGAATTATGCGCAGTGTGCACCTTTAATATATTGAAATCACACATCTTAATCATTACCCAAAAAAATACATGTTAGAAATCTCTTGAAAAAGAATTCAATAAAAAAAAATGATAAATGTAATAGTTTAAAACAAATCTTAGAAAATCCTAAACAATCACGTCAACCCCAAATATTGCACGTTAGAAATCTTTTGAGAAACAATTCAATCAAAAAAGATAAATGAAAAAAAAGAAAAGAAAAGATAAATGCAATAGCATATAAAAAAATCGTAGTCATAGCATAAAAAAAATATTAGAAAATCCTACCAAAAAATCCTTTAGAAAACAATTCTAATTATTCAACCCAATATAAAACACTTTAAAAATCCTACGCAATAAATGAATTATTATTAATCATAAATCATATTAGAATAATTTTCAACAAAATAAATATAAGTTAAAAATCATAGATCATATTAAAATAAATTTTCAACAAAATAAATACACATTAAAAATCCTACTCAATTGTAATACTATTAATGATAAAATAAATAATGATAATATTTCAACGAAATAATCGTAAAAAAATACCCAAAAAGTAATTACGCTAAATCCATCCAATAATAACACGCTAAAAATCCTACTAAATAAATCAATTCCCCCACCCCTCCTTTCGTTGACGGCAAAAAAAAAAAAACACTTTACTTCTTGAAATCAATTTTACAATAAGTATTCAACAACAACAATAACACATTAAAATTCCACTAAAAAAATCAATCAATCAAGAATCAAATCAAATAGACAAAAAAGAACTTATATATTGTGAAATTCAATAATTTTTGTATGGATGCACACACAAATAATTGGATAAATAGGAAAAAAGTTGTGATTTACCGAATAAATGCTGCAAATCCATCAGAAGGAGAAATGTATTATCTTATATTGTTATTAATTAATCATGTTAGAGGACCAACATTATTTGATGATTTACTACAAGTAAACAACAATAATTAAAACAGTTTCAAAGACGCTGCACAGAGAGGTTCATTAGAATCCGACCAGAACATCCCAAAATGCTTAAATGAAGCTATTGCCTTTCAAACGTCTAATGCATTAAGAAAATTGCTTGCAACTCTATTTGTTTACTGTCAACCAACAAATATTCGACAATTATGGGAACCAATATCGGAAGATTTCATGCGAGATCGTACATAGTCAGTCAAATCAATTATTGCCAAAACTTTGAAATCCATAAATTATATTCTAAAAAGCATTGGTAAAGACTTGACATCATACGACTTGCCAAGTATAAGAAGACTGCAACAACATTGTAGAAAATATACAAAGAGGTGTTCATGATTAATTGTCTATAGAGATTCCCTTAAGAAGATTATATTTTAAAAGAAATGTATAATTCTTAACAACAAAGTATCTTCCGAAAAATTCTCTATAAGGCTGATAATGGCCACAATAGTGATGGGCCTGGTGGCACTAGAAAACATATTTATATAGGGCTCTGCTAGCAAATCTAAAAAGAAGACAATAGATAGCTATAACAACAACCACAATTGATGGGCCTGGTGGCACTGAAAAACATAATTATATAGAGCTCTGCTAGCAAGTAGCAAATGTAAGAAGGAGACAATAGATAGCTATAGAAACAACCACATCAAGAGTTGCAACTGAAATAACTGCTCATTCACGTTTTAAAATTCTACATTAATCCGCTTGATACAGGTATGTACAATATTCCAATGCGGAGTGGAAATGAAGAATTACTACGAAAAAACAAGTCTAATTGTATGGGATGAAACACCAACAGTAAAGAAATGGGCAATTGAGACACTTGATAGAAGCTTAAAGGACATCATGAGAAATTCTTACGCATTTGGAGGAAAGATGGTTGTATCTAGAGGTGATTTTAGACAAGTGCTTCATGTTTTACCAAAATACACGATACTACAAACAATTGAGGCAAGGTTGGTGAAGTCATATTTGTGGCCAATGATGAATAAATTATACTTTTTCAAACAATGAGAGAAAAAAGAGATCTACACTTCAGTCAATTGTTATTAAGGATGAGTTGTGGATAAGTACAAACAAACACTAAAGGAGACATATAATTACCAAAAAAAATGGTCATTGAATATGATGGAAACAATGACGAGGTTCCGAAAATTCATTTATATTATCTTTACATCTATACAGAAGAACATTCTCAACAGAATAATACTGGCCACGACTAATGAACATTGTGATAAGTTAATGAAAATTTGATATCAACCTTTCCAAGTGAAGAATATTGTTTCAACAGCTTTGATAAGACAATTGATGATAATAATGATTATTATCAAGAATAATATCTCAACACTTTGATACTAAATGGATTGCCTCCTCACAAATTAGTGTTGAAAAAGTAGTCAATGAAATTGTTGTAAAGGAACTTAGATCCAACATGAGGATTATGCAATGGTACCAGGATGATATGTAAAGTGTTCAAAGGAAAAAGTGAATCATGCTAAAATCACACTTAGGCGACATTATGGAAAGCATGTTTTAATCACACGTAGAAAAATACATGTTTCATCTGACAAGAAAGCAATATCCTATTCATATTTGCTTTGCAATGACGATCCATAAAGCACAAAGAGAAACGAAACCATTTGTATGAGTTTATTTGCCTTGACCGATGTTCTCTCATAGACATCTAACCATTTGTAGGAGTTTGGTTTTGTATGAAAAAGTGATGGGGCAATGGCTCCTGAATCTAAGATCCAATGAACCAAACTGCCATTGATATCTTTCCATTAGACACTGGAACCAACTTCCATTACCACTGAATTGCATTGGTTTGTAAAAGGCTGCAAGTTCTGTATAAGAGAAAGGAGATGTGTTCATATTGAGATAGTGATAAATATCAAGGGGAACTTTAATATCAACAACTAAGGTATTGATCAAACCCAAGGATCAACTAGACAACACCATCAGATGTACAATAAATATAGTATACAAACAAGTTTAACAGTCTGGTACGTAACCCTTCTTAATGAAGAATGAAAGCACACAAAGTTTTTACACTTTTTAATGACCCGATTTATGCTATGGAAGAGGATGGAACATGAAGAATGAAAGAACACGGTATCCACAACTACATCATTAAGCATTGTGTTTCATGAAGAATAAACTGCTATTATTTTATTTTATACATATTCCACTTATTACGCTTTTATGTTTATCTTGAAATACACAGTAGTATCAGACGATGTCTGAAATCGTCACTGATGAAACTGGATCTTTATATGGGTAATTAAGCTTTGTAAGGAAAACTCAATTACTTGACTGGTGTATTTTGTGATGAATTATATGTAAGCCAATGTGATTTACTGTCTACATACCCAGATGATTTTGGATCAAACTATTAATATAGTTCTGAATTTCTGAGGAGTGGATCATTTTTATATGATCCATTTTACGGAGAAGATGTCTTAGAGCACATGATTGGGGATATGACTGAGATTATAGGACGACTTACGATTCGTGCCATAATGAAGCTGGAATCATGGAGCCATTCTTGTGGCAGTTATAGTCAGCTAAATGACATTACCGCTCATCTCAGAAACCCGAAGTCGGCGATGATGATTTGCCCCAAGCCGAGAGTTCAGGACCGAGGTGATCCTGCACCATATCGCTAGAACGAGGATTAGGAGGCACTGCATATTGGACTGAGACATTCATCAAAATTATCTAGAGTATGAGGCCTTGAACTGGGCTGGACTTCTGTGGCCCATATGGTAAGAGGATCTGATGTAGCCCATTAGGTGCCACGTGTATGACGCCTGGTCATACACACATCAAAAGACCCAATGACCTGATCTAAAACGCAGGTCACAGGTTAGATCTGAATGGAGATGGTGTGACACTTCTTAAGATGCGGGAACCCAAAGGTCTCTGACATGAAATTCATATCTCAATTATCAAATTTTGAGATCCTGATTGACATGAACCTTGTGATATGTGCTAATCGTTAAATCTTGTAATCAAAACGTATTTGTTACTTCACCATTATAAAATAAGAACTCCTTCGATCTGAATCTTTCTTCGCTTTCCATTATAATCAAAGTCTTTTGATTTTCGGAGAATGCGCATTATCAACAAAGTCATTCACACTTATTCTTTTGATTGAACCAAAATCCTACCCGAAATCTCAACGGCTTCTATTGAAGATCAATGTACTTCAATTCTACAAGTTTCAATTCTATCTGAAGTTCTTAACCAGCTCAAAAAAAATGTACAAACTCATATAAGGTGGTGATAGTACTTCTTGGTGTGGAGGATATTCTATCCTCCCTCACTAACGTTGTCATAGAGGAGATTTGTCAGACTAATGATATCGACCTGAAAATATTTTGTCTTTCGATAAGAGGGCCAATAAACCTTTTGAAGGTTTTATTACCATTTACAAAGAACAATTGGTGGGAAGTCTCCAATTTTCTTTCATTCTTGCACTCATACATGTCCAGAGATTTTTTCAATATCCATTCTTTTATACACGGACATAACAATGTATAAATGTCTTGCCAACTCGGGTTAGTCATTTTAAACCAAGCGAGGACGGCAGTTTAAGCAGTTGACCAGATCATTTATGGTTTATTTAGCGCTATCAGGCGTGTTAATAATACTACATTGTTTAGATTATGTTTGTATTGATATTTATTCCACAGTTGAATTTACATTAATACAATCAAATTATACAAGGTTGTTTTTATTCACTATATTATCATTTTATAAGTTAAACACGTAGTTAACAATGTATACATCAAAGTACGTTGTTAAATTTCATTTATATATCAATTTAACTAAAACGTGCAACGCACGTGCATTTTGCTAGTATATCTATATCTATACTCATAATAAAAGTGCGATGTGATGTTTCTTCTAAAAAATGTTTCTTGCCCTCGGTGTTTCTCCCAAAAAGTGTTTCCTACCATTGGTGTTTCCCTTTTTTTTTTCTTTTTTTTTTTGAAAATATCACTCAAACCTATTGTGTTTATCCTTGTCATCTCATAAATACATGCATCGTGTTTTTTTTTTTTTTTTTTTTTTTTGGAAAATACATGCATCAATTAAGCATATGCATATGCGTACTTTTTTTTAAATTAAATTTCTATCATTATCCTATGCATCAAGATTTATCCTTTTTCTTATTTAAGAAAATTAAGATCTATCTTAATTAAATATAATTTCATCATCGGTAAAATAGTTTATATTTATATAGACAGAAATAAAAATATTACATTATAGCTAACAAAATAAAAAAAAAAATATTATACATACCGCCAACAAAATAATAATAAATATTATATTAATAGTAAATTGATTTTATGAGGTGTTTCCTCATATTAATTTTTAGTTTACTTAATTTAGTTGATCAACTATGCAATTTGTGTTTATACATTCAGTACAACTACTTGACAAATATTCATGATAGCATAATACTTCTATATAAATTATGATGTATCACTTTTTATTTGTTTCTCCATGACCACCACATCAACTAACAATGATAGGTATATATTTCTCTCCTCCTAAATACTATTTGCATGGAAGAATTTTTTTTCTGAACACGCACCTTGTTCCATAGTAAAATATTTTTTGCATACATCATATACTCTGGTTAAATTTTCAGAAGATGTTGCAGCCTTACCCACATATGGCTTACCGTTCACAGCTAGAGTAAAGTGGTGCTTATGTTGATTTCAATGATGTTTAGCATCAATGGCATTGTCATTGCATCGTCCTTGCTTCCTTAGTGATGCTTGAGGATCATTACTAGCATTTGGTATTAGATCCATATCATGCCCCTATGGAATCTCCATGGATGAAAGTACACGTTTGAAGGCAATGGATGAGCCGTGGAAGGACCACAATAGGTTATAAGAAGATGTTCATGTTTGCCTGAAAGAGGTGCACGACTGTAATGTGAAAATTGATGCGCTGCATGCTAAAACGGACTTGTTCCGGTCATCTATGACTATGAATCAAGCTGCCATGCAAGCTCAGAAGGATTCACTGACGGCTACGTTGCAAGCAGGGATGAAGAATATTGATAGTGTGGTTGAGAAATTTTCACACGCACATTCACCGTCATCTCATTAGACCGGATCTCACCCATCGGTTCATGAAGGCTTGTTACCTACGCCACATAGGTATGAAGCTAACTTCAAATTATATAGAAATGTGTAATTTGAGGCGGGAGTTAAGGTTCCTAAGGTCGATTTCCCCCTGTTTGATGGATAATCGCCTAAGGAATGTAAACGACATAGTAAAAGATATGCTGTTGTATCGGATGATCAGAGAGTAGGCTTAATAGAAATGCATATTCGAGGAAAAGCAAATGTATGGTTTCAAAATCTGAGATTGAGTTTTCCAGTATGAATTGGGATTTACCTAGAGAATAAGTTATGAGACTATTTGGAGGTAGGTCATTAGAGCTGGCAATAGATGAATTCCATCAACTAAGACAAAAGACCACAATAGACGGACGGAGTTTGAGGCATTAAGAAGATTTTTGCACTTACAAAATTATATGTTGACAGAGACATACTTCATCAAATGGATTATAAGAGGCCTTAAGACTGAACTTAAGTCTACGGTGAGATCAATGAAGCATGAGGACATGTATGATGCCATTAATACTTCCATATGCCAAGAATCTATTATAATGGCCGGCATTGAATAACAGGCGCAGAAAAATTACTCTTACTCTGGCCAGTCTAGGTTCTATTCATTCACCACTAAGGTGACTAATAAAACACCTTGCCTCAAGAATAAACCAATGATACATAAGGCAATTACTCTTAAGGAGTTATGGGAGAAAAGAGCCAATGGATTGTGTTTAAATGTGATGAAAATACACCTCTGGCCATGTGTATGAACAGAAACACACACGTTTTTCTGCTAGCTAAGGATGATGAAGTTTGGGGAGAGATTGCAATATGCAATGTGGATAAACAGGATATGGTACGGGATACTGGACCATCTGAGTCTGCTTAATTATCCATGTACACCTTATATAGACGGGACCTTTGTCAAAATACCACTATTGAGACAAGGCAAATGTTGGGCTACCACTCAATTGTCAAAATACCACTCCGTTTTTCGCGTTTTAGGTGTTTTTGGAACCAAACTAAACCCTAATTGGGAAGGGGAACCCCAATAGGGGATTTGTGTACCTTAAGATCGTGCACATTCATGAAAAAAATGGGAGAAAATCGCGAACCAAAATCATGAAAATTGCACTGAAGTGGTATTTCCACATTTACACCACAGAATTGGTGGCATTCCAGAAAAAATCCCTATATAGACAGGTCACCTCTAACCCTATTGAGACTAGAGGCTTCTTGAAGAAAAAGCCAATTACCATCCTCATAGACAGTGGTGCATCTCACACTTTCATAAACCAGTAAGTTGTCAAGAGGTGCAATGTGTGACATAAGCAACTCACCCTATGTTAATCACAATAGTAGATGAAATCATAAAGGTGAGTGAATTTAAGTGTCCTAACTTGCCATGGATCATGCAAGGGTTAAGTTCTAACAAGATGTGAGATCGATCAAGTTGAGAGGCTGTGACATGATATTAGGGGTGGATTGGATGGAAAGGTACAATCCCATGGTCTTTGACTTCAACAAAGAGGTGGTTTCCACTAACGAGGTAAAACAAATTAAGTTGAGAAGTTACACAGAAGAAGATCAGCTTAAGATGATCAGCTGCAAAATCGTTACTAAAAATTTGAGAAATGGGACCTATGGACTCTTAGGGTGCCTCGGTTTGATACATGAACAAGCTCTGAATCCTTAAGAGTATCATGAGGTGTTTACGAATTCCCAAGGATTCCCACCAATTAGGGACTATGAGAATCCCATCACTTTACAAGAATATGTTGAACCTGTGAAATTAAATTGTAGATATGGTCACTGTCAGAAGGATGACATAGAGAACTTGGTCGATCAAATGCTACAACGGGGATTATACAACACAATAATAGTCCATTTTCACCACCTTGCTCCTTGTGAAAAAGAAAGATGATACATGGAGATTCCGTGAGGATTACAAAAGGTTGAATGACTTGACTGTCAAGGATAGCTACCACATTCCCCTAATTGATGAAATATTGGATGAGTATAAGAGTGGTAGGGTATTTTCTAAAATAGACTTGAGGTCTGAATTACATCAGATTCTGATGAATGAAGATGATGTCTAGACGACCACATTTGTAACTCATTATGACCAATTTGAGTTCAAAGTGATGTCATTTGGGATCACAAATGCCTCAAACATATTCCACATAAGTATGATGAGACGTAAAGACCTTACTCGAGAAAGTTTGTAATGATATCTCTTGATGACATCTTAATTCCCAGCCATGACATGGCTTCCCACATACAACATCTTAAATTGGTTTTAGACGTTTTGAAGAAGAAACCAATATTATGCTAAATTGTCAAAATGCTCTTTTGGGCAAACCAAGGTGGTATACATGGGCCATATCATACACGAGGATGAAGTGCATGCTGGCCCATGCAAGATTCAAGCCATGTCATACTGCTATAATGTGATTGAATCGAAAGGGTTGTTGGGTCTAACGGGTTTATATAGGAGATTCGTGCCCCATATGGGATTATTGCTAAACCTTTTTTTTAACTCAGTAATACTCATGTGATACAATTAATTATTCTCTGTCTTTATGATTATTAAATTTGACTGCCAGTAAATTATTTGACGAAGACTATATGCAGTTGTAATAGAATGTTAGTATATAAATATACGTAATTAAAGTATTACACAATTTTCCGGGCACATTATATTTTGATGATGTTTTATAGGTTAGAAAGAACTTAGATAGTATCTACAGATATACAAGAACTCGAGACTATCTTCATTTGATACAAATAAAATACATGATTTATAACTAAGAAAAAACTTATCATTTTTCTTATCATAACTAAGAAAAAACTTATCATTCATTCAACACGTTAGATAAATAAAGTAATTCTAACAAAGCATAAAACCTCTATATAATAATATAGATAGATATAATATTAAAACAAATAATTTATACACACGTGCGTAGCACGTGCATTTTGCTAGTACATATATATGTGTGTGTGTGTGTGTGTGTGTGTGTGTGTGTCTACGAATATCGGTATCTGGCTATTATTAATTAAGCGCTTTATTTGCACTGCCACACACCAATCCTTTCGTGTCTGCTTCTACACACAGTGCACTACGTAAAAACCGACTTCGTCGAAGATCACATTGTGAGCCGTCACCATAGTGAACCGACTTTTCGTCGGTCCCACTCAATTATCACTATATGTAAATAATTAATATCTATGTCCATGATCTATTAATACTCCAATCAAATACCTCACACACGTAGTTTGATGCCCATCCTAATAGGACCTAATGACAAGATGAAATAAAACACTTAGATGGTTTTGGATAATCATCTTAATTGGAAAAATATGATAATATAATATTGTGTGTTTACACACACACACACACACACACACACACACATATATATATATATATATATATATATATATATATATATATATATATATATATATATATATATAGTGAGAGCCAGTGACATTCGAGTTATGATGTATGTTAGATTGAGAATGAGAATCTTGTATGATTGTGATATGAATAATGACATGAATTGGCTGAAACGTGGTAATGCCCTTTCAGTGAATTATTTGTAAACAAGATAGGACTAAAAACCGGGAAAAACCATAACCAAGTCGATCCAAACCGGACCGGATAAAATAGTTTTACCTAGCTATGGTTAGGTTTTGGTTTGTAAATTTTAAAACCGTAAAAAATGGTTTGGTTTTAAAAGTGGCTAAAAACCGGAAAACCGGACCATGTGCACCCCTAATTACTTGCATGAGAAATGTGTCGTGAAAGAAAAGGCAAACATAGAAAATGTGCACAAAATCTGCAATAATGCATCCCACGGTTTTCTTCTTTTCCCTATGTAAATGTACGGATCAGATCATTTTATATGTATTTTTGGCGAACCATTTTTTGTGCCCCTATCACCATTGTGGAAAACCCCCTCAAGCATATATTAGCAGCGACTCTCTTGGATTCTTGTCTCCTTTGCTTCATGGTATTATTACCGGTATTTTATCTTCCTATGGTAATGTCCAAGCTGCATGTATCAACTGTTAAACCTCGAACGATAGCTTATGCTGTGCTTGGATAAACATTTCACCGTACCTAACTACAAACAACAATAGCTTCATTAGTTACGGAGCCATAGTAAATTATGGGAAAAAAAATTGTAATCAGCAGAGAAAAAAACGAAAAATAAATTCCAGTAAGCCATGAAGTACTTGATAGGATTCAGCAATTCAATTTAATGCAATGAAATACTGACCATGGCACAAACAATTGTTAAATTAACTGGAGTGGTTAATATTTACCTATCCGGTTAGAATGACAATAGCACAAACAGTAGTTAATATTTACCTATTCGGTTAAATCAACTGAAGAAGCCATTACACGTTTCTCCTCCTCCTCAAGCCTTTCCAGCCATCTGAATCCAAGGTCACATCCGGCTTTTGCAGCAATTTCAAATTGCTTTTTAGCCAACTCCAACGGGTTGCTATCTGTTCCTACCTCAATCCTCTTACTCCTGTGAATGGACTGCCCCTTCCTAATGAACTTTGTTACTGCTTCTGGTACCTCACCACCTAAATCATGTATATTCATCAATACGCTACCAAAATTAGCCGTAGAGAAGAGCGCATGATTCTGATATAAGAAATTACCAGCACCAGAAATACGACAATATCTTTACCTCTGAGAAGTACGGATCCATATGCAATGGCAGCTCCAGCATGACCCTGCAATGCAGTATAATAGTAGCTCAAGAGAAACGACACAATCTCGAAGGACCAGCAGCCTAGTTAGTCCGGATGGCTTTCTCCGGTTTAGAAGCCAAAAAAAACATTGATTTCTTTATATAAACACAACACATCCACAAATAAATACACACAACAAGGCTTGATATATAAAAACTCATGAGCAGGAGTCACAGGTAATATATAGATTGTCAAGATAATTTAGGGCACTTTGCTAATTCTTTTTCCTTTGTTGTCTTTTTGATAAACTGTTCTTCGGTATTTCTATCATGTAAAAGGTTGGGGACGCATTTTCAAGTTAAATAAGCTAAATGACTTCAAACTGATATTATAAGAAGCTCAAAATTAAGAAAGTGATACCCTCTCAGATGCCCTATGGAAACACCATAAAGCTGATGCAACATCTTTCTTCACACAATCTCCTGCCAAATACACACAGCCTAAAAGGTAGAGAGCACCAGGATGCATCTAGACAAGGAACAAAAAACATTTATGAGCATTCAACGAAAGTATGAAAGATTTTCTGATGGAAGCATATCCTTTCAGGCACTCACCAGGTCAACTGCTTTCTCTATATAGTAAAAAGCTTGCTGATCAGATTGAACGTAGTCATTCTGTTAAAATAAATAATCATTTAAAATATAAAACAATGACATACGAGACCAAAATATCTGCTTCAATTTTTCTGTCAAAAACAAGGAATATGGCGTGTAAATACTATTTTAAAAGCAATGTGTGGCATAACTAATGCTGAACCACATAAAAAGCCTAAGAAAAATAATAAGATAATAACATTTGAAATGCTAGGCAACAAGTATTGACCTCCACTCTGAGCCGGCAACCCAAATCATAGAGTGCATCAGGATCACCCATCTCTGCAGCTTCAATTAACAATGCGGCTCCTCTGGTAAGGAGGAAATTAGGTCAGACCTGCCCGTCTTAATAAACCGGAACCATAACAATAAGAAGATGAAGTATTGCATGTATCAAAAAAGGTTATTTGAATTCCAGTTGATTGCATTGATGCAAGCAAAAAGATTCACACTAAACTAGTTTATGAAATGGTTTACAGTTAATTCTTTGGGGGAAAAAAGAGCTAGTCTAAATACATAATGATGAATATAGAAAACAAAATAAAACAAATAAGGACCCTACATGGCTTTACATGCCCCAGGGACATGATACTTGAAGTGCAGTTTTGACAGCCAATATCTTGCATGAGTATTAGAGTTGTCAGCTTCTAGGGCCAGCTCAAAGTTCTCCTTTGCAGTCTATGTACAGTCCAAAAACCTATTAGTGTTAGTCATGCAAGATTATTACCACATCACACTTCTAGCAAGAAACAATAAGAAAAACTCCAAACGTCGGGTGAAAGACACGTCCTTTTCTATTAACACAAGAAAAAATATACTTTTTTCAGCAGTCTACAGACTAAAGAGGCAAACACTGACATAAAAGAGCAAAAAAGAGACTGCGAAATGCTTTGTGTATGAAATTACCCTAAGCCAAGGAATGAGGCGCTTGTCCTTGAGTTCACAATAGTCAATTACTCTGTCTACTTCTTTCAGCGCACTCCATCCTTTGGCTATATACTCCATTGCCTTCTTGTTTCTACTGTGCATTCCTCGCTGAAATGCATAAACCAGTTAACAGATTATCATCAAATAAACAAAACAACTACATTTACTGGACACTTACTTCATGACTTAACTGAATCGGTTTATAGAGGTTGCTTCCAGAAGCAAACCTCACAAGCAGTGACCTCATCATCATTCCCTGTTTTGCTCAAAACAAAAACAAAAACAATGTTACAGTTTGAAAGTCATTAAGGCAAGCTATCACATTTGCCTCTCTCGCAGAAAGTATATGCACAAATTTTGCACTTTATACTAAAAAATGCACATATATGAAAAGATTCAAGAGATGTATGGACTAAGAAAGACGGTAAAATGTTTTTATCCAATGCCACAATATACACATATTAACAATTAGTAATTTATTCATAATTCAATCTCCACCATTGTTGGGAAGATAACACCAGAAACTTTAAAATAAAATGAAAAAAAAAAAAAAAAGGCTATAACAGACTATGAATAAAACAGATCTAAAAAATGGGTGGGCAACCGAGTCCTACTAATGCTGTACCTTCTCTATATATCCTCAACTGCAGCAAAGATCGCAGAAAATGATAAATGTGACAAATAAGTATGTTTTGGGCTAGATTGAGATAAACTGGGCATGATTAGTTTACTAGCACAAAATTTAAACCCCTAGCCTTCAACAATTAGAGAAAATTTGATGATGGCACAGGAACGAGCTGAGATAAGATCGAGAAAAAAAATACCTACTCTGCAAATGTCTTCTCTAAATCCAAGGAGTCCGTTGCCTAAGAAAAATAGAGAGACGTTTGTTTGTTTTTGGAGTACAAGGATTTTATTTTTAAAGAAGAGTGAGAAAACAACAGTCACAGATACACCTTTAAGATGATATATCTTTTTTTTATTTTATGATCTAAGATGATATATCTAGAGTAAAAAATACATAAGAAGAAATAAAAAATACAAACAAAATACATATGAAGAAACAAAAAAATACAAACTTAAAGATTGCGTCCACAAAGAGATGATTAACCACAAGAAGTATTACTTCACCTGGTGATTAAAATTAAAGATTGTGTCCACAAATACATGATTAAGCACAAGAAGTATTGCTTCACCGGGTGATTAAAAAAAGTTATTCATAATCAATGATCTTGATTTAGTCAGTTCTATTTATCTTCGATGGTAAAAAGTTAACAGGGTTCAATATGTCGACAAACCTCTTGAGAAGACTAGCCCTATCAGATGAGAAAGTCTTGAATAATGATAAACCTATGAGGGAGAAAACAGATCTATTATAAGACTGATGAATGATAATGAAAAGACAGATTGATAAATTTGATTTATTTTGTAGTTTTTTTGAGCAATTATTCTGCAAATTGAACGAAAAGAAAAATAAATCTTGGGAAAGAAAATTTCTTAAAAGAGCGTAAATCCGAGAGAGTAGCAAGGGGAAGGAATATAAGGACATGTTTGATAGGGCATTCACAGCGAATTCCTACATTTGATCTCTAAAATACTAAAAAATTATACATGTCCCTATTTCACACCAACTCAATTCAGAACACTTCACAACATTATCTGTATCTCAATCCCTACAACATTTAAATATTCATTCTTTCACTTACAACTTTATAAAAACAAATTTTCAAATTTTTAGAATTTGAAACGCCATATTTTAACAACCATATTCCAGAAACCATATTTCAATGGTCAAATTCCAATACTGCTTCACTAGTTCACATGCTACAATTGTTGCTACTTGTGGACTCAAAGCTTCCCTAGCTGAGGGGCAAAGTCATGAGAAAAATGGCAATGTCTCTATCAATAAATATAACTTAGGGTCAGTGATTGGCGCTGGAAATGAAAAAATCCAGAACTCTATCACAAACGGACAAACAAACGAGAAGGGCTGAGACAGAATTTTCCAGCCTCGATAAGTTTGTGGTAAAGCGGCTGACCAGACTTGAAAAGGAAGTGCTTTAAGCAAAAAAGGCAGAAAAGTAAAGCTAATGATATTAATCAACAGAACCTGGATAAGCCTAATGAGAAAAAGCTGAACCCTGATGATAATACATGTTCTGGTTTTGATACTAAGGTGGCAAAGCATCCCTTAAAGCTTGAGAAGGGCACCCAATAAGTAGAAAATGAAACATTTTCGGTACACCAGAAAGAGGGCACGCAGCATCAGTGGCTCATGGGAAAGACAATGCTCCAATGCTTATTGATCTAGCTACATTTCTGGTAAGACATGTATCCATACTAGGAGGTTCAAAGATGCAAAGAACTGGAGAAATTTGAAACCAGTTGAATGTGGCAAGGAAGATATGACTGCAATGGCTACTTGTCCTATAGGCAAAGAGGGGAAAACAATATTGTCAAGAAGGAAATCGTTGACCTCAACAAAAGTAGATATGCAGAAAATGACACAACTAGAAAAGATAGAATCAGGGGCACAAATAAAACTTTGCTGCAATAACGTAGCAGCGAATTTGCATGTTCAAATTACGGGCAAAAAGCAGAAAAATCATCATGACTATTTGAAAGAAACCTCATTTAGAAGTTACAACAACAGAATCAGGACACATGGAAAGATCCATGACACATAACAACTTAAACCGCAAAAAATTAACAACTCTAGAACACATCGTCAGTGCACAAATGAGCTACAAGAGAATTAACACCGAAAACATGTAAAAAACCGAAGAATAATTGAGAATCATACAACGCTTAAAGAGATTTAATCAACTGAAAGAAACGAAACAGGCCCAGGGGTCCAAAAGCAAAGCTGAACCTCAGTTCTGCTTCAGATTCTGATTGAATCCAAGAAATATTAAATGGGTTTCATCTACAAATTAATCCCCTAAAGAAACAGTAGAAACTAGAATAGAACTAGCAAAATTTGCGAGGATGTAGAGATTCCAGCCAATAATAGTAAAAAAGAAAATCGTCTAAGAAAATTTGCTCACCCGAAAAAGAAGTGTAGCTGTATTGGCGACGTCCTTAAGCAAACCTCAATTATCAGCGAATTGTCGTGAATTTTGAGTAGGTAACTAGCAGGTGGTTTAGTTTGTGTGAATAGGAGGGGAAGGAGCGGGCAGAAGCATAAACGAGTCAAACCGAATCGAGTGTAAGACTGTGTTTGTTTTGAAGAAAAAATAAAGAAAAGAGGTGCATCGATCTACTGGTGAGCAATAATATAATAATAGAATGAAAAAAAGAGTATATTTTATGTTTTTAGTTGTGTTGTGATGATTTATTTCTCAAGCATAAACCGAGCTCAACCCAGCCCGACTCCCTCATTTCTTAGCAACCATTAAAATGAACTTTGCTTACCAATGTACATACACATCTTGGTCAATACGGATTGTGAGTATATTAGAAATACAACTCTTTTGCATTTCTCATCCATCTTGAACCCAATAGACTTGGCCTCTACCCGCCGGTAACCGTACCAAATCTCTAACAATTTTCTAAATGTTTGTACATCTTTACGTTATTTATTTATAATATTCCCACAAACATTTAAATGGTATCAATGTAATCAGATTCAAAAAATTACTTATAAATTATTTAAACCATATAAAAAGATAAATTATTTATGAGCCTGCCTCACCAAATACGTGCGACTTATAATTTCTACTAGTGAACGTGAGCCGTGCAAGGCACGGCGGGCCCAACATAAATCGTTACCAACGATAATATCAAATAATACGCCCCCAACGTGAAATAAATCGCATAAATTTAAACCGTAACAAATTCAAGGCACAAGACAAAGAGAGCAACAGAAACATATCACATTCTCTGCAAGAGGAAGCTCTTTCTTAGAGACGTGAAGATTGTGAATCACTTCTCTTCCAAATTTCTATAAGGAGTTTCCACCTACAAAATAAACCACAATATGATGTATCGGAGAAACGAATGTTATAAAGTCGATCCCTTTAAACTGACTTTTACGTAATGAAATATTATAGAAAAACAATAAAGCGACCATAATTACACTGGTCAAATCTCCCGACGCCTTAGCTTCCAGATCATTAATATGCTTGAAAATGTGTTTCACTCATTTTCTATACGACATTTCTTTTTCTTATCACTAATAAATACGTCATTGATCTCGTGTTCATTTATTTGGTATAAAAAAAACACATGTCAAACGATCTGAATGATATAAAAAATGATTTGGTATTCCAACGTCAATTTTAATGACGTTCGTACTGCAAATGACCGTCGGTTCCAACGACGTTATGTTGTTCAAAATAATAAAAATATTTAATATGGTATCCACGTGGTCACATATGGGCACACCGTCTTGGTGTGAATATTTGTTTGGCCTTATTTTTTTGTTGTTGTATTTATAAATTAAAACTCGACTAATCTTCCATCGTGACATTCTGCAAGAAACTTCAAATCACATCGGTCTTTTTTTTTCTTTCTTTCCTTTTATGCACAAACTACTAACGGTACACGTGTGATAAAAAAAAGTACACGGTTTTATTCAATTGTTGTGCCGAAATCGAATCAGAAATTTTCGGTTGATTGAAACTTAAAACTAAAACCGCACTGTCTGTTGGAGGTAATAAAAATGAACCGTATCGAAATATAGACTTTGCTTCGGTTTATGTAACGGACAATCGGAAAAAAAAATTGGTTTCTATGTAACGCTAACCGAATTTCCGGTTTTATTTGTTTGCCCTTATTTTGTTGCCCTAATTTTTTGTTGTTGTATTTTATAGCTAAATTTGACTAATATTTCATCGTACACTACACAGTAGAACTTTAAATTCGTCGGGTTTTTTTTCCCCATTTTCTGCACAAGCTACTAACGGTACACGTTTGATAAAAAAAATATTCAATTGTTGTGCGGAAATCGAATCGAAAAAATTCGGTTGATTGAAACTTAAAACTAAAACCGTACTGTCTGTTGAAGGTAATAAAATTGAACCGTATCGAAATATACGCTTTAGTTCGGTTTATGTAACGGAGAATCAAAAAAATTCGGTTTCTATATAACACTAACCGAAGGGGAAAAAAAAAACATTTGTTAAAATATAAAAAAGTGTCACGTGTCAATTCAGGAGGTTGGCACGTGGCCAATTGTGGAGCAACTTCTTTAGCTCTTTATAGATATAAGATAGATAATAATAAGAAGAAGATATTTTTTTGTTGTTGTATATTATAGCAAAACTTGACTCATCTTCCATCGTACACTACACAGTAGAACTTTAAATCTGTAAGTCTTTCTTCCCCCCTTCTCGCACAAACTACTAACAGTGCAGCGTTTGATAAAAATAAAAAAAAAAATCACGATCTTTCTTCCCCTTTCTGCACAAACTACTAAAAGTACACGTTTGATAAAAAAAAGTGCATGGTTTTATTCAATTGTTGTGTCGAAATCGAATCAAAAATTTCGATTGATTGAAATTTAAAACTGAAACCGCACTGTCTGTTGGAGGTACTAGAAATGAACCGTATCGAAATATAAATTTTGGTTCGGTTTATGTAACGGAGAATCGAACAAAAAATTTCGGTTTCTATATAACGCAAACTCGAAATTCCGCTTTTTACCGAAAGAAGAAAAAAAAAATGCTGTTAAAAAAAAAAAAAAAAAATATCACGTGTCACCGTAAGATTGCTGCGTGGCGACAATCGCGAAAGAACATCCTTAAATTTCTTTATAGATATAAAATAAGATAGATAATAATAATAATAAGATATTTTTTTGTCGTTGTATTTTATAGCAAAACTCGACTCATCTTCCATCGTACGCTATACAGTAGAACTTTAAATCCGTCGGTCTTTCCTTTTTTTTTTCCATTTTCTGCACAAACTACAAACGGTACACGTTTGATAAAAAAAAGTACGCGGTTTTATTCAATTGTTGTGTCGAAATTGAATCGAAAATTTTCGGTTGATTGAAATTTAAAACTGAAACCGCACTGTCTGTTGGAGGTACTAAAAATGAACCGTATCGAAATATAAATTTTGGTTCGGTTTATGTAACGGAGAATCGAAAAAAAAAAATTGGTTTCTATATAACGCTATCCGAAATTCCGTTTTTTCACCAAAGTAAAGAAAACAAAAAATAAAGCTGCTGTTAAAAAAAAATGTCACTTCGCAAGTTGTGGTTGTAAATGCCAATTATGAAAGAACTCTTTTAAATTTTTTATAGATATAAGATATAGATATAAAAAAAAACCAAAAACAAAAAAATGAGAGGGAGGGAATAATAGAATACCGTTAGATTTATACCTTCAATAGATAGCTTTGGCTGAATCTCCCACGTGTGACGTGTTAACGACTGGTTCAGCACAAGCGAAGAAAATTATGCCAAGTGTTGGTAAACCATTTATTATTTTACGACGACACGTCAAATGGGCAGGGATTGATTTCTTTTCCCCGATCCCCAACCCAACCCATTTTAGTGCGTCACACATTTACTGCCAATAATTTTTCTCTATTTTCTTCCTCCTAGTTCTTCGTCATTTTGCCTTATATATATCCGGAACGAGAAGAACTGTAGAACTGAATCTAAGTCAAAGAAACAAGTTGGTTGCCCCATTCACAAAATTCATCAAATAGCTTCAGTGCATGTTTTTTGAGCCATTTTTTATTCACATCATAAGGGAAGAAAGTCAATGGGAACAACAATGAATATCTGGAATGCAACGGAAGTAGCTGAAGGAGCTCGCCAGAGCCACTCCTCTGACATTCCATCGTCGACTCTCACCATCGACCATTCCCTATCTATTCCTGATATGAAGCCTCGTATCGTGTATGCTTTTCATTTCTTGATGTGATACCCAATTTGTGTTTGAATATCCTCTTCTTCTCTTCTCTCCTTTGCAATTGGATAGGTGAATTTGAAAATGGTGAATTTACGCAGCTAAATTTAGGTTTGCTTTTACAATTGTTTAAATTATTTACTTCTTTTTGTTATGTTTCATTTGTCTCCTTCCTTTGATCGACATCAGCAACATCTAAAGGGCACGTTTTTGGAGAAAGTCAATGAACTTCTTTGGTTTTATGCGTACCTTTAACTTAATTTAATCTTGCCCGACCTATTCTAAACTTGTATGTGGACCCCCAATAAAGTGGCAGGCTTGAATTGTTAATACAACAGTTTTTTTCTGTCATGATTCAAAGATAATGAAAGCAGGGGCTTTATTGATGTGTGGGCCAATAAGAGCGAGGGATTGCAACAAACCATATTCTTTGTACTCTCTCCATCCCTTTTTGGTCTCACATCAGTCATGCTTCCACTTTCACACGGTTTTTCCATTATGTATTGCGATGCTCTTGTCGATATTTTCCTATTCTCAACTTTATATGCCATTTGAAAAGAGAATTCAATGAATGATTTGAAGTGTTAAAATGGATGGTGACGGGATTTCATAAGATGGTATGTCTGTGGGCTTTTTGGGGTGTGGGATTCCTGTCTGCCCCTGTGGTATTTGCAGTCCATTTATTTGTCTGTTTCTAAGGATTTTCCGTGCAATGATGTGGACAGAGAGCTATGCAAGAATCTTTTCAAGAAGTGGTCTAATTTGGATGAGTCGTGTTTCTCTGTTTGCACTGTTTCTGGTGGCATCACAAATCTGTGTACGTTTCCAAGTTAACTTTGTTGTGTCTCTAAGTACTAAACCACAAATATACACTTCTTCAAACTTAGTATTCAAGGTGGCTGATAATGCTAAGCTTTGATTTTGAATTTACACCTTATTACTGTTTTGATTCTGACCATTATACATGTGTTCTTTTGCAGTACTAAAAGTTTCTGTTACTGAAGAAAAGGGTCATATTGTAGATCTGACTGTTAGATTATACGGTCCAAATACGGATTATGTCATCAACCGTGAGAGGGAACTGCAGGTGATTAACAAAGCGTGTTGACGCATATTTACAGGGCTATTAACTGAACTGCTTCCGATTTTTTGTCTTTTACCATAAACCAAGTGTTTCAGAAGCAAAGAGTTTTTATTGACATCCTTTCCACCCTGATTTAGTTGTATGCCAACAATATTCTTGGATAATATATGTCATATCTATGTTCATTTTCGTTTTATTCAGCTTGACAGAAAATTAAATATTCCCTCAAGTTAGACAGTGTTTTAGCTACTTGTTCCCTTCTGTATGTTTATTTGGAGTAAAACACCAGGGGTGTTGATTGTTAAAAACCATAACCGGATAGAACTTGATCATAATTGCAAAAGTTGAAGCCTAAAACATATTTCACTAGCAATTTTTGAGCAACATAGGTGACAAAGTTGACTTGCTTCATGGAGTAAACATTTGTTTTCTTGCTAACATTACTCCTGCATGGGATTACCGTTCCCCCGTTCACCCCTGTTGGCATTAAAATTTTCAGTCCTTGTTGAGCAGCCTTCTGTGTCTTTTTTGCGCATAAATATGCTGACAAATTTATGGTTGTTAGTGTGTGATATAATATTTGATGTTTTCACTCTCTGTTAGAATACACTTGCTATGAAGGTGAAGTTGTTTTTTCCATGTGCAGAACTCTCATCATTTACTGCTGCATCATGTTTATAGGCTATTCCATACCTTTCAGCTGCTGGATTTGGTGCCAAGTTGCTTGGGATTTTCGGGAACGGAATGGTCCAATCATTTATTAATGCTCGCACGCTTACTCCATCAGGTATGCCAATTGTAGGTAACTTAGTGATGTATGTAGCTCCATTCTACTTGACAATGCGAATAAACTATTAACCTTTCTCTTCGAGATTGTAGAATATTGTTTACCTGAAAATGGAAGAATAAAGTAAAGCTTAGAGCCTGTCAAAAAATAAAAATAAAAGTAAAGCTTAGAGTTCATTTCCATGTAATCATTACATTCATTTGCTCACTTTTGTAGTGTGTGTTGCCTGAAGTTATATTCTGACTTGGGCATATTCTGGCAGGAGTTTGAAAGGTTCAAATGAAATGAAGAATGGGTGGAGCTCAATATTCTTAATTTTTTTTTAATAAGTTGACGATTTAGTTTGTAGGAGTGAGACATGTTTTCAGATTAAAGCATTGCTAATTTGAGATAAATATAATTTAAGGCCGGTGTAGTTATAGTGAAAATATGCTATGAAGGAGCTGTGCTTAACTTGTGTAGTTTACTTCATGATGCTACCTTGCATTTTCAGCACCATCTTTCTATCGAGGGTTCACCTCAAATAATGATTTTTTATAATTTTATGTTTACATTTTGAACTTTTGACAGACATGAGACAACCAAAGCTAGCAGCTGAAATTGCTAAACAACTGCGTAAATTTCATCAGGTGGATATTCCTGGTTCTAAGGAGCCTCAACTGTGGAATGACATCTTCAAGTTTTACAAAGAAGGTTTGAACCATGATAAATTAGGTTTCACTTGCTGGAGGCATTCTCATAAAATGTATTACATTTTGTGCTAATGTCGCTGAGCCTTCCACCACTCCCATGCAGTTGGGTTATGTCCTCCCAGTCACAGAAAAATATAATACTAAAAAATATAAAAATAATTATTTGTGACTATTGAAATGTATTAAATGTTAATTATCTACCTTCCCATCAGCTTAAGCTTTTGGGAGAGATGGTAATTCAATAGAGACCTAGCCTCATGCAAACTGAATTCAAGGGTTCTTTTTACCCTTCACTTTGATTTGGCTTCGTTGTATGAACCAAAATTCTTTGGTTGATTTAGTTTCAAGTTGAAAATGGAATGAACCGAACCGAACTAGGTGTTGTATTGCGTATTTATATCGTATTTCTCATCTTATTGCAATTTCCCACTTGATATTGTCATTTTGTGTGTGTTGAGACAATTGGTACAATCTTAAGAACAAATATTCACTAAATATTGTATCTTGATACATGATACTATTTGTATAGCTTGTTGACCGAGTATCTTTTTCAGTTTTTCTTTGTTCTCTTTTGTTTCTCCACCCTTTGTTTTGCATCATCACATACACCCCGTTTTCCATGGATTCCCTAGTGAAGCATTGATTCACTGGTAAAACTATCTGGGATCCGTAGTTTGTATTTACTGTATGTCTTAGTGTTTGTGGTCTTTACACTAACTTTACTCTTCCATGAAGCGAATCTGACTAAACCTTTTATTAGTTGAACCTTAGGGTTTTGAATCCGCAGCATATTTGGTTTGATTTGAAATAGTTTGGCATCAAACTAAAATGAATCGTGTTCACCCCTACTTATAGTTTCATGAGTTAGTAGAAGCTGATTGTTATTTTTCGTTTTTTCGTTGTTGGTATCTTTTGTAGCATCTAACCTGAAGTTTGACGATTTTGAGAAACAGAAGAAGTATGAAACAATTTCCTTCAATGAAATTCAAAATGAACTCATCCAACTTAAGGTAAATCTCCATTTGGTCACTAATGTTCTATTTAGTTTAGGGGAAGGCTATTATCTGATTTCTAGAGACGTAATTTATCTGAAAAGTACCAACGGCTATCTTAGGGCTCTTATGTCCTGTACGCATATCTTTTGTATGCTCTATGTGTGAGTGTGAAGTGTTAGCTATGAGCTAACTTTGAGAGCCAAAAAGAAAATTCTCTCTTTTCCTTGTTCAGTTTGTTTTAGATGACAATCTTTGACTATGCCCAAGATGGCAAACTTACAGGAAAATTTATATTGGGAAAAGTTTTCTTCGTTATATCTTTTTCATTAACTCAAAAGCTTTGACCACTTTCTACTTAACCTTTGTTATTTGAGGATGATCACCTGGTCTTTTTTCTAGACGTGCTGCTTCTGAAATGTACGTACCACAAAAAAAGAAATAGCCTTTCGGCATTTGGTTAGACAACATACAGAAAGTTACTTGGTTATTCTTTTCTCTCCCCCCTTCTCTCATTCCAAGTTCTATGGAAACCGGAAAGCAGTTCACTTTCTCCTCTTTTGGCGCTTTATAATGGTATTCTCTTAATATTTCTATTTTGTAGTCCCGAGTGATTTGGGCAATTCGGTTATGATTTTCCATAGTTAATAAGATCTGTGGTGAAACCAGTAGATAATTATCCTTCAACTTTTCTGACAGGAATTGACCGGACAACTTCATGCTCCAGTAGTCTATTGTCATAATGATCTACTTTCTGGAAATTTGATGCTCAATGATGATCAAGGTACATCTCAGTAATTTTGTAGGAAGCTTTGATGTTCGTTGCTTGCATGTTCTCAGTGGAATTATTCATAATCAAGCCTTTTGGTTTCCTCATTACACTCCACCTAATTTATAAACCAAATCAGTAGATTCTAATATGATATGTGAGAGACGTGCAGCTTGTCCCTTTTTAACCTGAGAATATCGGATCTGATGTCTTCGAACGCGTTTATTGCTTATTTAGGGTGCAATTAGGCTACTTGATACTGCAAGTTAAAGTTCCCAAACAACCCATTCTAATATTTGCAACTGTGAGTCATGGAATATCAGTGAACATAGTGTAGTAGACAAGAAAATACCAACTTTTATTTCAACTTATTAGGTCTTGAATGCAACTAGCTTAGCTTATTTAACCGGTATGAATACGGAAGGAATCAACTTCTAGTAAACGGTTTTGAAAACATAAATGCTACTGATTGTACGTGGAAGTGTTGCTGTTCGTATTCATCAGATAGCCTTTTCTATTCTTAATTTGTTTATTGATGCAATCCAGAAAAACTCTACTTCATCGATTTTGAGTATGGATCATACAGCTACAGAGGTTTCGATATTGGGAATCACTTCAATGAATATGCTGGCTATGATTGTGACTACAGCTTGTAATTCCTCTATATCCTTGGCTTGTTTATTGATGCTGTATGTGAAACATGAAAGATTTATTAGATGCTATTTCTCTCTAGGTATCCTAAAAAGGTCGAGCAATACCATTTCTTCCGGCATTATCTTGATCCTGAGAGACCACTAGAGGTATCATGGCTCACAGTCACTTATGTTCTCATGTCTTTGCAGCTGATTTGGACAATATAATACCCTTTATATGCGTTGTGTAACAGGTGTCTGCCAATGATCTGGACGCTCTTTTTGTGGAGACAAATGTATACATGCTAGCTTCACACTTGTATTGGGCCTTATGGGCTTTGATCCAGGTAATCCATCTTTAATATTATGGATTATTGATCTTCAACAATCAACCCACCTTACCTAAGACTTATGTGACTTAATGACCTCCCATTTTGTGACAGGCGAAAATGTCGCCAATAGATTTTGATTATCTTGGTTACTTTTTCCTGCGATACGGTGAATATAAGAAGCAGAAAGAACCCTCGTTTTCAATGGGGAAGGCATACTTACAAGGATCTTTCACCGGATGAACCTTTTGCATGTCTTTCTTGAAATGTTGGGCACCTTCCAGGGGTCTTGCCAAAATACTCAATAATTCTCCATTTGACAACCAATAGTTCAAATCATGAAAGGCATAATAAATGCTTTGAAAGTATACTATGGAAGTGTTCAATGCTCTGGGAGATCAACAATGCCTTTGATATCTGAGATGTTACTGCATGTAAAGTAGTTTTGTGATCAAGTGGATTGAATAATCTTTTTTAGCAGAGGCTGTGAATTGTAAAGATTTATCTTTTTTCCTTTTATGATCTTTTTTAGCAGAGGCTGTTACAATGATGGGCTTTGTTTGTAATCAGACCATAAAGTTTGTAACGGTAAAGCATAATTGTTCGTTTGATCAAACGTTCCTCGGTAATTGTAGATTGCATCAGCCTTCAATTTGGAGTTTTCATTACTGCATCATAGGTAGCAACGTAAATGAGTTGAATCGAACTAACGTGCAATTGTTCCGAATGAGCTAAGCATATTAAATTATTCTCAAGTGTAAGTACAGAATTTTATCATATACTATCTCATAGGATGTAATATCTCTCATGCCAAGGGTGCAAGTGGCCACTAACCAAACAAAACAATCATTCATTCTGCAAACCCACCTCTGAAATCAACACAGTATTGTACTTGAACCCAGTAACAACGATACAATTTCACATGATAAATGTAGAAAGACTTTCCACAGTAGTAGGAAAAAAAAACCCGGAAACACCATCAAAATACGAAGGAGACTCTATCCAAAAGAGCTGCAATGCACCAGACTAGTGATGCGATTTCCTCTCCTGGACCAGTGAGACAATGTCATGTGTAGAAGATAGTAAAATACAAATTTGCCCTTCTCGTATACATGATATTGTCTCACCGGTCCGGTGATTTCCAACTTCTTTAAGAATTTCACACGGTACAATAAGAAAGGTCTAATCAGAACTGAACAAGGTTCAAAACAAAGCACAAAAACCCACCTAGTAAAAGTACCAAGTCCGATTGTACAACAGAACACAAACCTTTTAACAATATGGTTGCCTTTGATGGCACCATAGTGTTTATAGCGTGACACCACCACTGGAAACATGTAACCGACAGAAAGTCGATTGTACTGTAGTGCCAGAAGGTGGTAGATTTGATGTGGTGCCACTAAAGATGCCCTTAACAATAACATGCTTCAGTTAAAGACATTCCAATGCAAAGGTATCGCTTCATCCCCACCTAAATGGAAAATGCGCAGAATCCTAAACCTACAAGAACAAAGGTGAGCTTCAAACCAAGAAGAGTGAAGTTGGACAGCATCAAACCGGTTGTAAGTCAATAATCTTACTGAAGGAGCTTGTGTTAACCAGCATTACCACCATGATAGACCTCATCGAAATTGGGGAAGCCAAAAAACAATAACCAAATGACAGCACGCTTTTGTATCTACAATGTTCAAGCTTGAAGAACTTGACAATGAACTATATGGCTTTTAAGGTGGTTTCTACGAGCAAGGCTAGACCATAAGTTAGTGATAAAGGTTTTGAATTGCCCTTTTCCCGCTATTGTTTCCCATAAATGCTCTGCATTGGCTTCCTTAGTATCGTTAGACTTTGAGACATCAACCAAAGATATACTCATATTGTTCCGTATGATACACAATTTACCGTTGAGAGATAGAAGTGCCGCAGCCTCTAGAGCTTTCGAATTCCCCAAATGCACCTTGCTGTCTATGTGCTTACTCCATGAATCAGTTGATTCATCATATAACCTAAGTTTGCATCCATCTTTGCATTCTAAAGCATAAAGATGGCCATTGATTGTTGTACTAGGGTTCCTCCATCCTGCAACCATTCCGTCGTAGACAGGTTGCCAGCTGTCGGTTTCAGGATGATAGACCTCACACAGAACCTGTCGATGAGACCCCAGACCCTTCAAGAACCACTTGCCTTGGTATACAACACCGATGAACGGGACCATTCCTGTGCTCATTTCAGAAATGAAGGACCATCTGTTCTTGTTTGGATCATAGACTTCAGCTGATTTCAGTGACCGGTGAAGACCCTCGTTCTCCCCTCCAGCTACATACAAGCAGTTATTTATGACGCAAGAGCCAAATAAATGTCGTCTACGGAGCATATCTGGAGCACGGTGCCATTTATTGGTCCGTGCACTGTAATAGATGACTCTCCTCATAGATCCTTTCACCAAATCTTTGCCACCAAACAGATAGAGGTGACAACCACTAAGTACAGCACATCCGAACCCAACGGCTACTAGATATTCCTTTGGAACAGGAGGGAGGGGTTGCCAGAGCTGGTGTATTGGGTCAAAAGCATGCCATGACATTTTTCCATCCCGGTCTCTCTTCATGATATATATCCACTCCTCTGCAATTCCTAGATTCTTTCTAAGTGAATAAAAGAAATTACCAGCTAAAAGACGATACCATCTTTTGCAGACCAGCCGAAGCTTGCGGTGTTCGATTCTCGGGACGCGTATTAAGCAAGCTATAGCAAGATCATCTGGTAGTCCTGGTAGCAAAGGAGATTGATCCCTGTTTCTCTCACGAGGTGGCTTCTGCCTAGTAGGGTGAATGGAAGATTTAATATCAGGTTGAAGACACAGTTTTGTGCCTGGAATATACTTTTTAGCTCCAGAAACTGTTTTTAAACCTGCATCCACTCTACACAGACATGCTGTCGTATCGACCTGCAAGTGCGTAACAGACAAATGTCATTTTGGAGTTCTCGGGAAATAGATTACAAGTATCCAAAATACATCCTAGTGAAAAGATAAATAAAATACTGATATACCCATCAATTTTAGCAGAAAACAATGATGATGCAGAAATGAGGTTCATTACTAAAGGGAATAAACCGTGACTAACATGTGACAAGTAATCGATAAGAAGATTTGCCAGTTTTCCACACTGAATGCATGACAAACACATTATTAAAGTTAAAACATATGGACAGGGCTGAAATGGAGCCAAGCTACTGAGAGGTGACAAAACTCAAAGTTCCTCGCGAACAATAAGCTTGGATTGGAGTAGCTTTTTAGATAGAAAAAAAAACACAAAAGAATAGTGCTATTATACTTGCTTGTATAATGGTTTCGAAAGCTTCTATTTCTTTTTTCATGTAAGCATGTTTGACGATTGACAAATGTTACTTTTCAATCAGTTACAGTTAAAGATCCACTGCCAGCATATCATGCCATGATATGAATCAAGGGTATTGAGGATTTGTGATCCAGGAAGGCCACGGGGAAAGAAAAAGTAAAGAATTTAATGATTGATCTTATGCTTGCTCAGTCCCATAGACATTTCCTTGCATATAATAACGAGATGTTTGCCCATTGCTAATAAAGAATGGGTGTCGCTAGCATACTGGACCTACTTGAGCAAAGAATACAGTCAACTAAAGTCCAGTGAGGTGGTGAAGAACTCTATGCCGATCAAATTATAAGGGATATACATGTAATGAACTAAACAAATAAGTAAAGGGGCCAGGAGAACGAAAAACGAAGAATACTTTTTTAATTTGACTCTTGAAACATAAAAAGGAAGGATGAAATAATAAACAATAGATCGAGTTTCAAAGATTAAACAGCCTAGAAACATTTGACCCTCACGGCCTCACGGAATCCCAACACCGTAACCATGTTCATTTCTGGGAGCCCAAACTTTGGAAAGCATGACTTCAAACTGCTAAATTCCAGGATCTTAGGAGCCTTGTATTAATGTCTTTTATTATTGTTTTATTAATGTTTTTATTACCTTAATTTAGTCCTAATAAATATATAAACTAGTGGCTAAATTAAGATCTTTTTCTGCTGCTTTTAGAGACAGGAACACTGTCCAACTAGCCGTTGGAACAGTGCTTCCTGCTTTTCCTTTTCTAGCCGTTGGACATCCACTCTATAAATAGAAGTGGGATGATCCCTTATTTGTAATGAGCTTTCTATTCTAAATAATAAGAATACTTTTCTCATTCTTTCATATCTTACATGGTATCGGAGCTTTAGATTTTTTCTGGGAATTTCTTATTCAAAAATTCAAATTTCTTTCTAATCAATGGTTGGTTCCACTGCAACTAGTGCAGCCACTGATTCTTCTATCACTGAAAATTCTATAAACTCCGGTGAGCTTCAAAACATTCATGCTGCTTACAAGCTGAATGGAAAAAATTATCTGAAATGGTCACAGTTTGTCAGAACCTTCTTGAAAGGTAGAGGCAAACTGAGCCATCTTTTAGGGACTGGTCCAGCAAGGGATGATCCCAAGTTTGATAGCTGGGATGAAAAGGACTCAATGTTGATGTATTGGCTCTGGAATTCTATGACTCCAGAAATCAGTGACCCCTACATGTTTCTTGAAACAGCTAAGGAAATCTGGGACACAGCCAAGCAGTCCTACTCCAAGGTGAATGATGCTGCTCAAATCTATGAGATAAGAGCAAAGATTCAAAACACCAAGCAAGGTAACAAATCCATCACTGAGTATTCCAATCTTCTTCAAGGTATGTGGCAAGAACTTGATCATTATCAGTGCATTCAAATGAAAGATAAAGATGATGCTGCTACCTTGAGAAGGATGATGGAAAAAGATAGGTTTTTTCCCTTTCTCACTGGTTTAAACAAGGATTTTGACCCTATAAGGGCCCAAATTCTTGGAAAAGACGATCTTCCTAATTTGAATGAAACAATTGCTATTGTTAGAGCTGAGGAAAGGTGGAGGGGTGTCATGATTGACACTCCCTCCATTGATGGCTCTGCTTTGATAGCTGGTCAGAAGAATCAAGGGTACCCCAAGACCACTGAGTCAAAGGGATATCCAGAAAAGAAATTTCCTTCTCAAAAGGAAAATATGAAACCTGACAGGGACAGTCTGTTTTGCTCTCACTGTAAAAAGAGCAGACATACCAAAGAATTCTGTTGGAAATTGCATGGGAGACCAAGGAAAAACAAAGAACCCTTGGCTCACACTGCAAATTCTGGCAAGTCTGAAAGTACTGGACAGGGTATGGAGCAAAACCTCATGAATCAGAATCCTACTCTTGGTCAATCTGAAATAGAGAAGTTGAGGAAGTTCTTAGATACCTTGGAAAATCCATCATCTTCAATGGTTTTTTCAGTTATGGCTTCCTTGAATCTCTTAAATCGGTATTACTGTGATTGGGTTCTTGATTCGGGCAATGACCATATGACCCCTGACAGTGCATGTTTTTCTGCCTATTTGCCTTGTACTACTAAGAGGAACATTACAGTTGCTAATGGTTCCTCAATGAGTGTGTCAGGCATTGGAAATATTACAATAAACAATAACCTAACCTTGAAAGATGTCTTGCATGTTCCTAATCTCTCTGCTAGTCTCCTATCTATCAGAAAGTTAACTAGAGACTCTAAATGTTATGCTCTTTCTCTACTAACTTCTGTGTGATACAGGATCTAGAAACCATGAAGAAGATTGGGCTTGCTAGGGCTAAAGAAGGTCTCTATGTTTTGAAGACTGAAGACAATGACAAGCTTAGTTGTTAGAGTTCTTCTTTCTTGTCTAAGACTAGTTATGATAAGATTATGTTGTATCATAGGAGACTTGGTCACCCCTCTTTTCAGATTCTTATGCATTTGTTTCCCAATTTATGTAAAGGATTGAATTCTGAAGGTTTCAAATGTAATGAATGTGAATTTGCTAAACATAAAAGGGTGTCTTATCCTATTTCATCTAATCTTTCTGCTAATCCTTTTAATCTTATACATAGTGATATTTGGGGTCCTTCTACTAACCCTAACATCAATGGTGCTCACAGGTTTGTCACCTTTATTGATGACTGTACCAGGACTACTTGGCTATACCTCATGAAACAAAAATCTGATCTTGCTCAGATCTTTCCTGTGTTCTACAATATGATTATGACTCAGTTTGAGGTCAAAATCAAGAAAATCAGAACTGATAATGCTAGGGATTACTTCAACAGATTCCTAAGTCCTTTTTTGGAAGAAAAAGGGATCATACATGAATCCTCTTGTGTTTACACACCCCAACAAAATGAGGAGGCTGAAAGGAAAAATAGGCACCTTATGGATACAGCTAGGGCGCTTCTCTTCCAAATGAATGTGCCAAAACATTATTGGAGAGAGGCAGTCCTAACTGCTGCACATCTTATAAACAAGATGCCTACAAAAGTCCTTGGAAAAAGAAGTCCCATTGATATTCTTACTAGGCACTTTCCAGATTTTCATAAGTCTGAGGGAGTTCATCCTAAAGTATTTGGGTGTGAGACTTTTGTACACATACACCAACCTAACAAGGGGATACTTGACCCCAGATCTGTTAAGAGTGTTTATTGGATACTCCAATACACAGAAAGGGTATAAATGCTACCACCCTCCTACAAAAAGGACCATTATATCCAAGGATGTTACCTTTTATGAGATGCATCCCTACTTCACAGGGAAAGCCCTAATTCAGGGAGAGAATTTTAAATCAGATTCTGAAAGAGACATGTTTCTTCTCGATATTGATTCTGACTCATCAAAGTTTGATGAGGAAGAATAGATTCCCATTGTTGATAAAGATAATGAGAGACCTGTCATTGAACAAGAACCTGATGCTTCCCTTACTGAGCAACAATCTGGTGCTCCAGTTGTGAATAAGAACACAGAAAAACCTCATGTAATCTATACCAAAAAGAACTGGATTAGAGTACAGGATGTGGTTCCAGTTAGGGAACCCACTGATGACACAAGTGAGCATGATGTCTCTAGCATCAATGAGGGTTCAACCTCTGATGCTTCTGATAAAACCTCAAACTTCTGATAAGGATGACACTACTTTTCCTATACATGAACAGGAAAAAATAGTGACTCCTCTTCTGTTGATCTTCCCATTGCTTTAAGGAAACCCACTAGGGCTTGTACTCTACATCCTATGAAAAAATTTCTGTCCTATGACAGGATCTCTAACAAACAAAAAAGATTTATGAAGAATCTTCTAAACAGTGCTGTGCCCAAACGATTCTCAGATGCTTTAGAGAATGAAAACTGGGTAAAAGCTATGAAAGAAGAGATGATTGCTCTTGACAAGAACAAAACTTGGGAATTAGTTGAGCTTTCCAAGGGGGGTAAAACTGTTGGCTGTAGATGGATTTTTACCATCAAATACAAGTCAGATGGAACAATTGAAAGACATAAGGCAAGGTTAGTTGCCAAGGGGTATACCCAAACCCATGGAATAGACTACTTTGACACCTTTGCCCCTGTGGCAAAGATGAACACTGTCAAAATACTCCTCTCTTTGGCTGCTAACTTTGACTGGAAGTTAAACCAGTTTGATGTGAAGAATTCCTTTCTTCAAGGAGACCTAGAGGAAATCATATATATGGATATCCCTCCTGGTTTCCAAGAAGAAAAAGGAAAAGTGTGCAGATTAAAGAAGGCCCTTTATGGCCTTAAACAGTCACCTAGAGCCTGGTTTGGGAGATTCACTAATGCTATGTTAACTCTTGGCTATAAACAAAGCCAAGGAGATCATACATTGTTTATAAAGCTAAGTTTACATGGCAAGAGGTCTATCCTCTTGGTGTATGTTGATGATATAATCATCACTGGTGATGATATTGAGGGCAATGCAACACTAAAGAACTTTCTGAGTAATGAATTTGACATCAAAGAACTAGGGAAATTGAAGTACTTCCTAGGCATTGAAGTTATGTACTCTCAACAGGGAATCTTCATTTCCCAGCAAAAGTATATTCTGGATCTTCTAAAGGATTGTGGCAAAATGGGATGCAAACCTATGAAGACTCCCATAGAGTTCACTCATGGGATCAACCTTGCACCCCAAGATGAAGATGTGGACAAGAGTGCTTATCAAAGACTTGTAGGAAGGCTCATATACCTGTCTCACACAAGGCCAGATATTGCCTTTGCTGTGAACATTGTGAGCAGGTATATGCACAAACCTAAAAGGTGCCATCAAAATGCTGGTGAAAGAATTATGTACTACCTCAAAAGCTGTCCTGGAAAAGGAGTGTTATTCAAAAAGGGTGATCAGAAGCTTCTAGAGGCCTACACTGATTCTGACTATGCTGGCTGCATTGATGACAGAAGATCTACCTCTGGTCATTGCGTGTTTCTGTTTGGAAATCCAGTAGTATGGAGGAGTAAAAAACAAGGAGTAGTATCAAGATCAAGTGTTGAAGCTGAATTTAGAGCCTTGGCAGTGGGTGTTTGTGAACTACTATGGCTCAAAATTATTCTGGATGATCTAAGGATTCGGAGAATGGCACCTATGATTCTATATTGTGATAATCAATCAGCAATTGACATCTCTCACAATCCTGTTCAACATGATAGAATAAAACATGTTGAATTTGACAGACACTTTATCAAGGAAAAGTTGGACTTTGGCCTGATCAAGCTCAAGTTTATCCACTCACAAAATCAAGAAGTCTTATGATTACCTTCTCAGCAAGTTGGGAATGATTGATATACATTCACCAACTTGAGGGGGAGTGTTAAATTCCAGGATCTTAGGAGCCTTGTATTAATGTCTTTTATTATTGTTTTATTAATGTTTTTATTATCTTAATTTAGTCCTAATAACTATATAAACTAGTGGCTAAATTAAGATCTTTTTCTGCTGCTTTTAGAGACAGGAACAATGTCCAACTAGCCGTTGGAACAGTGCTTCCTGCTTTTCCTTTTCTAGCCGTTGGACATCCACTCTATAAATAGAAGTGGGATGATCCCTTATTTGTAATGAGCTTTCTATTCTAAATAATAAGAATACTTTTCTCATTCTTTCATATCTTACACAAACCACAAGTGACGGAAAAAGAAAATGCACTGTTTTCAAAGTGAAATTATCCTGTTTTACAGAAGATTGCGGATATATTGAATGTGTAAACTTGCTGATGAAAGGGCTCTATGGATGGCAATGAAATAAAAAAAAAAAAATAACGATCCTGAGTACTCAGGCCCTTTCTGCAATCCAGAAAGATGATAAGTTACGTTGCTTTTACTCTACAGCGCATTATAACTATTCCAAATTCTAAAAAAGTTAGAACAAAAATGGACTATATCAGCCTACTCATTAGATGGCAACAAACATTAAGAAAGCAATAACAATCTCAGATATTTCCAGCAGATGTAACCGTTAAATTAAAGAAGGGGAAAATGCTAAAATCTAGGATCAACAAATGAATTAAGAATAATCCCAATGAGCTACACAGAAATCAAATCTCAAGAGTTGATCACAAGGAAATGAACAAGGAATTAATAAACCTAAGCACTACTTACCAGGGGAGGATGTATCGCTCTATCCATCCTTGGGCCTTGTCAGTTTCGCTGCAACACAGTATCTGCAAACAAAATTGTTACACAAATCTAAAAACTGCTAAGTTCCTCGGGAAAGAATGTTAAACATCGTTATTCGTTAGTAATCTAACCTGGAGAACAAAGCGATCTTCTTTGATTTAGTTGCATCCAAAAAAAAAAAAAAAAAACCCACTAGAAATTAGCAAAATCTCATTTTGACAAACGTCAAACACCTTGAAGAAATAAAAAATAAAAACAATGTCCACCAATGGAACAGAAGTGTGTATAGAGTCAAAAACACGGCCAAGTCAATACCAAATACAACCAAGAATCTCCTCCGGCACTCAGAATCTAGTCAGCAATCTCCCAAATCACAGACCCACAAAGAATAACCTCGCAAATATCCAATTTTTCCATGCATTATGGAGATAAATATCAGAAACCCATCAAAAAAATAAAAATAAAAAAAACCTCGGCTTTGAATCCCAAATGCGGGACAGCAGGAAAACATGAGAAATAGTACTCAGAAGGTGAAGAGAAGGGTAGATAGAGACTCTAGTTCTCTCACGGCGGACAGTATCTTAATTATTGCCAGAAATCAATTGTTTTAAAGGAAATGACAGACCCTTTTTATCAATATTTTATTTTAATCCTTCACCTACAACCTAGGCCCTCCCCACCTCCGACCTCATTTAATATCCTCTGCAAATTTTTCTACATGTTTAATGCAGGTTCATTCTCCTCTGCAAATGTTCGTGAATCGTGTGGGTCTCAAATGAGAAAATTTAAAATTAAAAAAAAAAAAAAAAAAAAACGTTCAAAAGAAATTAAAAAAACAATAATCATGAAACCTGCTCTAATAAAAGCGTTGAGTAGGTAAAATAACAGAAGTCAATGAATAGCTAAAATTCCGAAAGAAAGAAAAAGAAAATCACCTGGAGAATTAAAATACAGTAGTGGAATAACAACTAAAATCCTTAAATTATAGATCTACAAAGAACAAAATCATCTCTAAAATAAGAATATATGCCTTGCTCCAATTTCTGAACAGAAAATACTCCTTTGTCTTAGAACTAACGGGTCTCTATACTACAAACCAATCATACTATTTAATGCTTGTGAGAATAAAAAATGAACAAACAGGGAATGACTTTTTTTGCCTGTATTATTTTGTTTTTGTGAATGGGGCGGGACTTTTTTTTTTTATTACAAGAAAATAGCATTTCATTTTCATCCAAATCGTGAAAAGAGATATGAATGGGGCCGAATTTGTGATAATGTGCTGAAGGGAGGTGAGAATGTACCGGACGGAGGAGAGGGTATGTGGTTCATCTTGTTTAATAAAGAGTGTACTGCACCAATTTTATTCTTATTTTATTAGCATGTAAGGGTAAAAAAGGAAATAACAACAAAATGCTAAAAAGAAGCTCTGGCAATAATTAAATTGCTGTGTTCATACCGTCCGCCTTCTCTCACTCAGTCAATTCGCTCGAATTTCCTGTCGACCATTTAAATTGTTCAGTGGAGATGTGGGGTCCATATTTCCAATTGGCACAACTTACCAAGCACTTGATTTTTTATTATATTTTTTTCATTCTAACTCAAGATTTTGTTTTAGCTATATTTTCGTTAAAAAAAAATCAATGTGATAAAATTATATGTCTCCTCTCCAAAAAAAAAAAATTAAAAAAAAAACGTATATGCCGATAAGACTTACCTAGTACTACCCACGTCCCAAAATATAAGTCATCTGAGAGGTTTTTATAAAGATTAAGAAAATTATTGAATATCATAAATTTAAAGGTTAATGTCTAAAATAACACTTAACTATCATTAATGTACTAGCTGTTATGTAATAAAAAATGGTTGTATTAATAATAAAATAGAGAGAAGATAGAGAAAATGGTAATAAATGTTGTAATGGTAATCTAGAATAACTTATATTGTGGACAAATCTAAAAGTATAAGATGACTTATATTTTAAAGGGGGAATGAGGGAGAAGGACGGAAATATTTCATCAATTGAGTAGAAGGACAGTTTTTTAAAACTTTTGTATAAAGACAAAACTATTTATTCATCGTCGAAATTCACTTGTGTTAAAATTCATTTTTTAAATTCATTTGACGAAATTCATTTTATCGAAATTCACTATTTTTCAAAATTCATCGTCGAAATTTACTATTTTTCTGATTCATTGTCGAAATTCACTATCGAAATTCACTGATTTCGGATTCACTAGGAGATTCACCGATTTTCGATTCACTGTTTGTCATTCTCGCTATAAAAATTAAGCGATTTGTCCTTTCTCCCTATAAAAATATATGTATTGTCATATTCTTAAAAATATTTCAGATTGTGTCCTTATCCCTAATTTTCCATATTTTAAAACGGGGTATTCAAAATAGGTCTTGAGTTTGAGTTGTTTTAGAAACAAGTACTACTATGTGTGATTTATGCCTTCAAAAAAAAAATCTGACTTTCAAAAAAAAAAAAAAATCTGTAATTTATATATTTGTAATTTGTTTTCGTGAAAAAAAAAATAGAAACATGTATAAGAGCACTTACATCAGATTCTCTAAAATAATACTCTATTTCACAGTTTTAAATACATATTTTTCTAGTTTACAAAATCTCTATCTAAGATGAAATACATCAAATTCTCTATTTTACATAATGAGTTAGATATAAAGGAAAATTTACAGAATCTGGATAAATGCGGTAGATAAGAAAATTTTACAGAAACTGTAGTTTAAAGTAAAATGTAGAGTATCTACTGCAGTGCTACTTTTCCTAAATCTAAATGTTGAAATCTTTAAAATACAGTTTTTAAAGGATTTACAGTATCCACCGCACCATTTCATTTAAAGTTGTTTATTTCACCATTTTTTTCTTCTTAAAATCTCCGGTGTCCGACTATTCCACCATATTTTTTTATTCCGAAGAATTCCACCAGTTTCACAAATACTATTTTTTTTGTTGAGAAACCACAAATACTATTTAACATCGTTAAAGAAGAAACCACAAATACTATTTAACATTTAAAGTTGTTGTTTTATGTATGCAGATTTGTTTCATCTTATGTGAAACATGATTAAAGAAGAAAGTGATACATCCATAGAAACCTTCAGGTAATAATTTTATTTGTCATAAACTGTAGATTTTTGTAGTTTATCAATTTTGCTACAGCGAAATCCCTTATATTTGTTTACTAATCTCATTGGTAGAATTTATCTTTGTTGACAAAGAGGAAATAAATACTGACGACTAAGAGGAAATAAAGATTGGTATGTTGATTTGCAGAAGTGGGTGCCTTCTTCTTATCTCAAATAGTTGTCAAATATGAATCCCATTTTTCATACCTTATCCGCAGGAAACTTTGTTGTGGTTGGCAAAATCAGAGGAGATGCAGCAAAATTCTGTAGAAATTCGGTAAATTCGATAGTATTCTATTAATGTTCTTACTTGATTTCTTATATGCTTGAGTTGTGGCTTGAGTTTAAGGATATGATGATAATAAGGAGATTAGATTTTCATTATCACAATTCATTCATTTGTTCTAATTTTTTTTTAACAACTTTTTATTGATTTTGTTAGATTAGATTTATCACGGCATCGTCTGTCATTTTAGAATTTTTTTAAACGGGTTATGAAGATCTATTACCAATAGTTAACTTTTAATGAGTTCGGTGTCTTAGTTTTTCGAATTTATTTCAATGGATTTTTGCTTATTCTCCGTTAATTTCCCCCTTTTTATCTTTTTTATTTTCGTTAAAGGTTCTATAATGGAAGAAACCAACAACGAACGACAAAGGTCATCCAAACTATTTTATGGATGGTTTTCGGTTATAATAGTGACAAGCATTCATATTATGACGTTCTACATCCAACTGAGGGGTAGAAGGTCCTCAATTCTAACCAAATATAAAATTATTTCACTAATCATTTTGTCTATTCATTGTGTTCATGAATGTTTTTTAGCGGGGCTGTTTTTCAATTTTTTTTTTGCTAGAAGTGATTCGGAATTCAAAATCACGTTTGGAGATAATGTTTTAACCTGTAATTACAATCATCACCTTCTCTTTATGATGATTTTCCCCCTCATATTTCAGTGTGACCGGCCAGGAATGATAAATTGAAAGGAATGTTTAAACGTGTCAAATCAGTTTTATTTTTGGAAGGAATTCAATTTTGGGCAGTCAATTTTATAAAGATTCGCTAGATTCCCTAAAAAAAGTGAATGAATTTGTATTAAATGTGTGATTTTATTTTTAATTTTTTGAAGGAATTAAACGTGTGATTTTGATTAAGAATAATTTTAATTTAAAATTTGAAATAAAAGAAATTGTCATGGTTGAGCATTATAGAGAATGCGTTAATGTTGATTGATTTATTCTTTAATGCGTTTTTTTACTTGACAAGACTTGCCTATTTTTCCCGTGTTTGGAGAGGATTTGCATTAAATGTGTGCTTTTATTTTTTATTTTTATTTTTAGAAGGAATTAAACGCGTGATTTTGTCTACACCAATAAATGAGAGTTTTAGTTTGAAATTTGAAATAATAGAAAGAGTTATTATGGTTGAGGGATTATAATAAGTGATGTATACGTTTATTAAGGAGAGTTTTTATTTGAAATTTGAAATGAAAGAAATTGTTATGGTTGAGAGATTATAGAGAATGACTTAATGTTGATTGATTTATTCTTTAATGTGTTTGTTCTTTTTTTTACTTGACTTGACTTGCCTATTTTCCCCGAGTTTGGACATGATTCGAGAGATTCTTAAAAAATGAATGAATTTGCATTAAATGTGTGATTTTATTTTTATTTTTAGTAGGAATTAAACGTGTGGTTTAGTTTACACTGATGAAAGAGAGTTTTAATTTGAAATACTAGAAAGATTTCTTATGATCGAGGGATTGTAAGGAACGATTTATGCGTTGATTATGGATAATTTTTATTTTGAAATAAAAGAAATTGTTATGGTTGAAAATAAATCTATCTACTCTCATTTTCACCTAAATGCAAAGTTTTTCCTTTTTTTTGGGGGGGTGGGGGGGTGGGGGGCTGGTGGTGGTATTTTTCATCTATTAACCTAAAATATGAGTTTCTATTTTCTTATAAATGTAGTATTAAAGTTTTCATGTTGTTGCTTTGGCTTCAACTCATACATGTTTTCTCTTGGTGTTTATATTCGACCAATGCATCATAGTTTGTTTTAAATACATCTATTTAAATTTGTTATTATTAAACCATAAGAGAATGTAACTGTCTCTTAGTTTTTGAGTTTACTGAAATCAACTTGATGTTTAAATGTTCATCTATTTTTGTTGGGCCATAAAGTAATTAACGTTCAGAAGTTGATTGCAATGGTATATCATATCCATGCCAGGACATATTCGCAAGTGAGGGCCTGGATGTAGTAGAATACTTTGGTGAAAAGATGATTTGGGGTGGGGGTTTGGCAGTGGGGTGGAGGGATGGGTGGTGGTTAGGTAATTTGATATTGTGGTGTATATACAACATAGCAATTGTTGTGTTATATGTAAATGATTTGTTGGATATATGATACTGCTAATATGTAATGATTTTCATTTGATATATATTTGAAAATATCAACATTCATCATATATTTACGTTAAATGTTCAAATTTATTATTTTTTTATCAATTCAAATAACTCCGTGCATGGCACGGGTTTTAGGCTAGTTTGTCTATATAGGAGAAAAAACAATAAAAAGAGGGACAAAATTTTAAATGAATCCTTTCAAAAAAAATAAAAAAAAATTCAAAGAATTGAATGCGATAACGGAAAATGGAAAAAGTGAGCCAAGGGTAGGAGAAATTTTATAAACGAATCCTTTCAAAAAAATAAAAAAAAAATTCAAATTTATGTTATAATTGAATGCGATAACGGAAAATGGAAAAAGTGAGCCAAGGGTAGGAGAAATTTTATAAATGAGGAGGACCCCACTTTTGCCATCATAGTTGGGGGACTTGTGGCTTGCTTACTCCACTAAGGCTATTTTCGTAATAATCAACGAATTTGGGTCCACCAATTTTATTTCGTTAATTATTTTTCATTTTCTTAAAACAGGTGTGTTGACCCAAAACAAGAAAAGTCTCCATATTTTTCTTAGTAATGCGCGTTGAAGTGAAAGTAATTTTTTTTTAGAAATGGCTTCAAACTTTCAAATCCAAAACACCTTTTATTTTTTTTTTTTAATCAGACGTTCCCAAATCAAAAAAAAAAGTCTCCAAAAAAGTAATCTTCCTTTCAGTCCTTTTATTTTTTTTTTAAATCGGACGTTCCCCAAAAAAAAAAATAGCTAATCGATGTCAACCATATAATGAAGTTATTCTTTTAGTACAATAAATGAAATTAACATTTATGTGACATTCCTTTTTCTTGTTTTTTTTTAAATGAAAAAAAATTAAATACAGTTTTATAAATCCAAGTTTCGAAAGGAAACTACATTTCAGTATAAAACATTGGTAAATTGCTCAATCTTTCTCGAGACATTATTGAACATAACGTAAATAACATTTAATCAATTTTCTTTTAAGAAAATCAAATTTACTTTTAAAAAAATATCTTTCTGATGGCAGTTGTACTACAAATATTTATTTAATTTTATTTAGGGAAGCAAAATCACAATAATAGACCTACAATGGTAGTTGTACTACATAAATGAAAACAACTTTATTGGCTTTTGATATTGCGATGAATACCATATTTGCGGTAACAAATATATTTCGGGAATATATGGTTGTGTATGTATGATTTATCCGGAGAGAGGTGACGGATATGAAGAACTTGGTGGTCGGAATGATGCTTATGAGAGTAAACACAAGTGATTCGACAAATTGACATAGTAACTCTGTTTGCATTAGTTCTTGGATGCTTTCTATTACATTATGATTCCATATATATAGGCTAGGACTAAGTTCATGCCATTTATGTGACATTCCTTTTTCTTGTTTTTTTAAAATGAAAAAAAATGTAAATACAGTTTTATAAATCCAAGTTTCCAAAGGAAACTACATTTCAGTATAAAACATTGATAAATTACTCGATCTTTCTCGAGACATTATTGAACGTAACGTAAATAACATTTAATCAATTTTCTTTTAAAAAAAATCAATTTTACTTTTAAAAAAATATCTTTCTGATGGCAGTTGTACTACAAATATTTATTTATTTTTATTTAGGGAAGCAAAATCACAATAATAGACCTACAATGGTAGTTGTACTACATAAATGAAAACAACTTTATTGGCTTTTGATATTGCGATGAATACCAGATTTGCGGTAACAGATATATTTCGAGGATATATGGCTGTGTATGTATGATTTCTCCGGAGAGAGGGTGGCGGATATGAAGAACTTGGTGGTCGGAATGATGGTTATGGAAGTAAACACAAGTGATTCGACAAATTGACATAGTAGCTCTGTTTGTATTAGTTCTTGAATGTTTTCTATTACATTGTGATTCCATATATATAGACTAGGACTAAGTCGGTTTACTGTTCATGCCAATACAATTAAAAGGATATAATTATAAATAATCATACACAAAATACAGGTGGACCGGCCAGCTGTCTAGATAAATATGCCCAAGATTTGTTATTGAGCTATGAAAATAGGCTCAATCTAGATGAACAAGACCCCAATCCAGTTCGGATATATCAGCTTTAATTTTGGGAACAAAGATAAAACTTAGTCATAAAAATTTAGTGAAAAAATATTAGGGCCTTAATTTTTAAGGGGGGCTAGGCATGTGTCTCGATCACTTGCCTATATACATACATGATACGCATATAGAATTTGAATATGAAGACCTTCTCCACTCAGGGGGAAAAAAAAAGAAGAATATGAAGACCTTCGGTTCCGGTCGCATAATCTTAACTATAACCAGTTAGGTTATGCCTCATCTTGTTGGATGTGTGGAATGGGGCTCATCCCCACATTCTCACGTTATTCGTGCTTGTATCGCAGACAGTGATTAATAAAAATTCCATTTAGTTCTCAAAAAAAAAAAACGTGTCGTATTATTTTCCTTTCGATGTTGTCCTTTTGGTGCCCTAATAATACTTGAGGATATAGAACAATGTTAAAGTTAAGCTAGATGATGAACTTTAAAAATTAAATTATTATCCTTAATATGTTAGACAACTTAGACTACCTTACCCCCAAATAAATATATAGATATATGTTGGGCTACTAAATGCCCGTGAATGAATGATTTACCTGCTCTATTTGTTAGTACATAGCAAAATAAATAATTGCCTATTAGTTTTATTAAAAATTAAAAAAACAATAATGCGCCGTCACTTTAATAAGTCAAACGTGTATATGAGATATACTAGTAGTACTACAATTCATACAGCTACAAGCAAATAGAAGACATTGAATGTGGATCACTTTATATTGAAATTGAAAATAAATAAATAAATATGGACCACATTACATTGGTGGTTGGTTTATAGAGATATAAAAAATTGAAGTAAATCAATGCTTTTATCAGTATCAAAACTCAAAAGTCTATCATGTTTCCCTAATTTGCCTTTGTCTAAATGATTTCGTTATCATTTTAAAAGAAAGCAACACTTGTTAGTAAATGTTAGTACTACGTATACAATACATTTTTCTACCAAATATACTAACTAATGTATGTGCATTTATCAATTGATTAACATTATAAATTGTACACTTTTGTGTAAAGGTTGGATTTCTTTTCTTATACTCTACATTGTAATGTGAAGTATACTTCATACAGTATGATGATTGTATATGGAAAAAAGTTGCACTCCCACTTGTCTGATTGAAGCAACACGATTAAGCACCACAAGTGTTTATCGCAATCCAAAAAATATTTTTTTCTTGCAAATCATCAGTGACAATGACGTTTTCTTTCTTATACACTTTAGACGATGATAGTAAACATCAATACCATTAATTTTTCTTGTACGTACGGGACATTTGTGACAGCGACGTTCATAAGAACACCAACAAACAATGACGTTCATAAATATATGATGTCAAAGTAATTTCACTTGTGCAGTGAGAAAAAGAAAAAGAAAAAATATGGTACTTGAAATAAAATAGGGGCAACGAAACCCTATATTAATATCTTTCCCTCACAGAGAGAAGTTACTGGCTTTGTGGCACTCATGGAAGAGAGGCTAAGAAATAAATCCCTTGCTTTTGTTTTGGGCCAGGGTATAAACACTGCAGTATCCTCAAATCCAATGAAATAAACGATTTCTAATTCACTTTTTTTTTTCCCTTCTTCTTAAAGACCCTGGTATCCGGGATCAACATACCCGACTAATCCAGAGTTCGGCTCCCGTAAACTTGTTTCTGTTATCATATTTTTTTTATTTCTTTTTTCCTTCGAGCATCACATAATTATTCTTAGCACACCTCATCTTAAACAAATTGTTGGGGTAAAAAGTCACCGCCACTAATTCTCGTTATACACGAGAAACGTCACTGCCACAAAGATCATAGTGTTCGAAAGTACTTTCGTGATATTAATAGAATCCCATGAAGTAACATGTTTTTGAAATAGACGTAGAGTCTCTCCTAAAAGCATAGCTCACTGGTAAAAACAACAGGTGATTTAGTGGCAGTTAGATATTTGAGTTGATGTGTAATAAGAGTTGTACAATCAACACCTTGCACACCGGATCGCTAAAACACAATCTTCGATTACAAAGCTTTATAGCGGAAGAGTGGGGGCCTTTAAGGCATCTCCAACCCTTTATGCCATCTTCTTGTTAGGAAATCAATAGAGTAGCGCATCGGAATTTAAAATTTGATTTCCCGATCCATGATCGTCTTCGTTTAAACAATAAACATAATAAAAGAGGGGACAGTAATATTACCTTGGTTGATCTAAAAGATCGACACTTTGACCGTCCGGTAGGAGTAGATGTACGCGAGCCGTCCAAGCGTCCGGCCTCTACCAGTAATCCACACGAGCACCTCACCGGAATCCCGCCAAGGATTGCTACTAGAAAAACTCGACTGCTAGGTCGACATTTTCTCTCTCTATAATCTATCTCTAAGAAGCTATCTTATTTTTCACATGAACAATTAACTCTTGGAATTATGGTGTACAAAAGAGCTAGCCAACTCCTCCTTTATATAAGAGAAGTGGCGCCTTAATATGTGTCCCCAACTGATTGGGATTAGCTTCTAGTAGATTGATGAGAGAGAAAATATTTTCCTAATAAAATAAGAAAAAATCCCTTAGATTGATTTATCTCATTTAATTTAATATCATATATTAAATATTTCCAAAATATTTGTCAATATCTAATATTGACTATTTTTATCTTATTACCATAAATCTATTTTCCAAAATCAATTAATATCCAATATTAATAATATGGTAATCTTATTAATTAAATTACACAATTCAAATGTATCCTATACACTTTACAACTTGGGCCGCTTTTGCCAATTTATTGGCTTCCGGAATATTCTTTAATTAATAATATACTATGATTAATTAATTTGCAAAATACATGTATATCATATATACACATTTCGAAATACATATCTAATATATGCATATTTAATTAATCAACATAATATGCTTTATAGTATGAGATAAAACTTTCCTTATTTGGTCATTAACTATAACCACATTTGAATCTGACTCGATGTTCATAAGTGTGTGACCCGATAGGCTTCCGAATATGTTGGCCGTAGACATAAGGCGCAATTACGAGAATGCCCTTCACATCTAACGATCATAGATAGCGTCTAGCAACACGTCCGTGACCCCAATCATCGGAAGAGTCAATACACAATGACTACTACCTTTCATGTGCTCGGTTAGCGTGCAAATAGAATTCTATCGCTGTAATAATATCCATACGGTGGTACGTCGAGTGTCAAGCATTGACGACCGTATCTTATAATCTGGATATCATGCTCTCTCGAAGTAACTCATTTACTTCGACTTTGTAAAGAGTCACGAGAGTAAGACATTCCTTATAAGAAGGTCTTTTCGGATATTCACCCCTACTCATAGGGTACGCGATTCCTAGACGACCTAACATGTATACTCCGCATGCTTCAGTATCACACCTGATCACTACCGCATGATCGCCCCATGGTTAGGGGAAACCTCAATAGTGTCAAAGCATGACAATCCACACCGTGGTGCCATGTAGACTCCGGTCCTAAGGATAATTACACAACCATCATATAGTGTGACACTTAACAGTGTAAGTGAGTCAGTCTAACGTACGGATTCTCTAATACATGTCCACGTACAGTCCAAGTGTCTCTACACTTCAATAGACGAGATCTATCTCTGCCCTTAAAGACAGAAGACATCTAATACGTGCTAGTCTGTTCGTATTATCAATGCCTTGTTTAATAGTAGTACATCAGCCTAGAGACATTTAAGTATCAAACTTATTAAAGTGATTAGAGATCTCATCAACCATAATCGTCTATCATGGTTTCTCTATCACAGTTTAATACTAAGGACGTTATCGTATAACAATTCATAATTGATTATTTAAAAAAAACAAATATATGACAACAGAAAAGTCATTTATTATATATGTATAATCATAAAGAAATAGTAGAAATGATCCAACCCGGTCGAATCTGGTCCAACCCGATTGGGTTTAGGACACTATTTCAACACTTCTATACCATTTCACCAAAATGGTGTACATCATTTCACCAAATATCACCTACCATCTCCAATCATCTTACTCCAAATAATAAAAGAAAAAGAGTATTACATTTGTTAATAAAAGGAATAAATAAAATCAAAAAAACTATAACGAAAAAAGGTGTTGTCAAGATATATATTTGGTTTTGTAAGAAGAAAGGAAAAAAGAAAAGAAAAAGAAAAAAAGTTAAACGGATATTTGGTGCAAGGTCGACCCAACACTAAATTTGGTATGAGAAAAAACTTTTGCATCAAAATGATGTTGAAGATGACGTACCGTTGAAGCAACATTATTACACTAATTTGGGAGATGGTGGCTGATCCTCTACCATTTGAGATGCCCTTAGAAACTTGAAAATTGGATTTATTTAGTGTTTCTAGTTTAAATTTTCAAAGTACTCTTTTGATCACACCAATTTAAGTAATTATTATTATTATTATTATTATTATGATGATTATTATTATTATTATTATTATTATTATTATTACTACAACATATATAACTGGGTGCAAATTTTTAGCTTCTATGGTTATGTCAATATGTTTTGTAGCATGTAAATTTCTGCTAATGTTTTCTTTCATGTAGTGAAACCAGCTTGGTGATGTTCTTTTATGGAGCATTACATGTGACTCCAATAATCTTTAAAAAAAAATTATGGCACCAATTAATTTATGTGAGGATCAACATAATTAAAATAATTATCGTATCGGTAACAAATTATTTAATCTGTTACCCTTTTAATAATCAAATCTATGCATCAAAGGAAGTATAAAATCCAGCCAAATAAAGGATTCTATGGCCTGCAAATATTGTTGTTATTGTTATACATTAATGCTTTGTTCATTGGGCGATCAATACATTCATTGCCCGGTCAGGTCGCGGTGGGTCGAGGGGGCTCTGGGGCAACGCCCCCGAAACCTAAACGAACCCATGCGAATGCATACCTTTTCGTAGGGGATTTTTCCATTGGGACACACCATTTCGTTGGTGTCTTGTCCATTAGACACACCATTTCGTTGGTCTTTGTTCACGACATATCCTATCAAGACGAAGGCAAGTGGTATGCATATCTATTACTTGTCTATATATAGAGAACTCCGCATTCGGTATGAGAACGTTTTCATTCAAAAGCATCATCAAGATAAACAAGGGGTGTAAACGATCCGAGCGGCTCGCGAGCCGCTCACCGCTTCGACTTCGGTAAATGCTCGCTCGAATATGGTTTTAATCGAACTCGAGCCGAACTCGAGCAAACTCGTCATAGTTAACGAGCCGAAC